>JANHJO010010556.1:32207-45590 GCA_032468235.1 Pseudoxyrhopus heterurus
TCCTCTCTGCTATTATTCTACTTGGAATATTCCAATAGTTTGTATGTATCACTCTCCTAAATAATGGATGACCAGTGAGGTAATGTTTGTTAAAGTTAAGACTGCTAATCACTCTCAGAAGCAATCCCAAAGCTTCTTCTGCAATTCTTATTCACAGTGCAGAGAAGAGAAAATTCAGATACACATATATTTTGAAAAGAAATACTGCTCTGAATTTATGTTATCCTTCTGGAATTGCTTTTTAGTATACAATCCAGCATACCTCGTTACATCTGAACATAATAAAGGTACTTTCAAGATACCTTCAGAGAAAGTGGTAGGATTTATCTAGAAAAAAACACACATATTGTTTCTGATGTTTGCATGGTATAAAATAACAATAATCTTATTTCATAGGTGACCCCATGTCCAAACTGCTGTACTTGGCATCCAATGAGAAATTTATTTTGGTAAAATATGAAAATATGTATAATTCTCATAGCTACAAATGGGTGCCAGCAACGATTTCTATTCTTGCAATTTGTTTTCAGTAGCCAAGATACACACAGAGACACACAGAGACACACACATACGCAAACACACACCCCTCTCTCTCTTTCTCGCTCTCTCACACACACATGCTTGTACACACATATACAACTCCTATCCGAGCTTCATAGCAGTTTACATAAAAGCTGTAAACACTGAAATCAAACGACCTGATTAAGACAGTTTTAGAAGCCACCTTCTTGCTAACCTTTTTGACAAAATCCCACACAAAAATTCCTTTAAATTTGTGGCTTTATTTTTTGAGCTCTTCCCCCCCCCCCCCAAAAAAAAGATTCATGTACATGTCTGGGCTCCATCACAATATCCCAGATGATAACCCACTGTGTCCCTGCTAAGCTCATCCTAATGAATTCTAAAATTGTATAAAGCGTTCTAAACATGGAGAAAGCAGCAGGAATTTCATTTATACTAGACAACAGTGACATTCAGCCAAAAGGATTTTGTTTTGTGGAGCCTGCTTTTCTCTGCCCGGTCTTCCTATCATCTTTTCTGACTTGGTTGTAGCTTTCACCGAGTGTTACTTCAGGGCGGATTGTGATCCTGATCACTTTCTCTGCCAAAGCGCTATTCACACTTGTAAAAAATGATTTATTTGTACAGAGGTTTCCCTTTGAATGTGTCGCTTTTACCTTCAGAGCTTTCAAATCCTAATTTTGGGTGGGAAATTGCAATTATCCTTTCAAGACTCCAGGAGAAGGGGTGCTTCTTTAACTCTGCCACAGAATAGCCTTAAGCAGAAGCAGCATTATTTTCAGAAAGGGGAAGAATGACTTTGCTACAACACCTTTCCCGCCACAGAAACCGGCAGCAGGGCCTGCCTTTTGTATTTCATTTGTGGCACTTCTCTATCAGCACTTCTGCGATGATTAATATTCACGAGGAGGAGGAAGAAATAGATTCTCCCTAGCAATTTTCCTCCCTTCGGTATCGACAATGGCTCTTTGTGCATACATGAAACACATCTTCTAGAGATTTGTCCAAGAAATAGGAGATAGTTCTGGGAATGCATTGTGATGGTATGCGTGCAGTTTCACAAGGTAAAAGATATCTGGCCATGTTCCTTTTTTTCTGTTTCTTTTTCCTTTTTCCTTTGGTTTTCCAGAGTTGAGATCTTGGCCTGGAATGATAGCATTCATGCTTTCCAGAGGCTCAATTGGAAACGACAGACTGAGAGTCAGAAATATAGTCGCTCTGAGTGGAGAGAGGAAGAGAATTAAAACAATTGCCATTGAGATATTGCTTGAAGGAGCACAAAGGACTGGATAGTATAAGGCAGTGATGGCTAACCTTTTCGGCACTGAGTGCCCAAAGCGCGCACGCATCTCCAAAATGCAACATGCGTGCGTCTCCCATGCATGCGCCCCCACGCATGTGCCCAACCCTCGCACATGTACACACATCCCCCCATGCATGCACGGCAGAGGCCTGAAAACCAGCTGGCTGGTGGGAGGCGCGCACACACATGCGCGGCAGAGCCAAGCTGGGGCGACGGCTCGCGTGCCCACAGAGTGTGCCATAGGTTTGCCATCACGGGTATAAGACGTCAAGAGTGATTATTGTTTTTATTGTTTTAAAGAGCAGCCATTTTAACAGCACATTTGGCCTAGAACAGTAATGGGCTCGGCATGTAAAAAATAAAAAAAAATGCCTAATTTGACTTTGGTGGTGTGTGACACTCCCCCAAACAAAACAGTAATAATTCTCTATCTCTCCCCCCACATCTAGTCCAGTTTGAGCAGTGGCAGTGCCAAGGCTGGGCCTGAACTGGACACCTAGATCTCAACTTCAGTCCTAGCACCTCTGCTGCCACTCAAAATGGCTGCCTTGTGCCATTCCCCGTATGGCGGATTGCCCCCAGTAGCCCAGTGCTTTTCAGGATCTGCCAGATGCCACTTGCCTTCAGACGTTGTCCTCTTTCTGTTGACTGACCCCTGTGGCCTACTACCCCTGAGGTTGTTCTGGGTCACGCAAGGCCATTGTTCTTGAAGCAGCTTTGGAGAATGCTCTTCTGCAACCTCTGAAAACTGTGTGAAAGCACACTTCATTCTGACAAGATTTTTGAAGGGTTCAGCGGATGTGCAAGAGCACACCCCATTCTTCCACGGCTTTGTCGGCCTGCAAAAATTATGTGAGAATGAGGTGTGCTTTTGAGAATAATTGTTGGATGTTAGTGAACATGTGAGTGTCAGCCAAAATATCGTGGCAGGTCACCTTTTACATAGGTTTGCCATCACTGGCCTAGAAGCTTCGTGGGGGAGGTTGAGATATAGAGATGGAGAAGATCCAGATTATAAAGGTCTATTACACTTTGTGTAGTTAAGATTAAGGTAGCAATGGTTTTACTTGGCAGTAGGTTCTAGAGAAGTCATAGTAATAACTTCAGAAGAAGCATGGATTGAAGTGCGGGAAAGGGATGGATAAATACATTGTACCATAAATGAATTTTCTACCTTCTATAGTGGATTTCAATTGATTTGTAGTCCCTGCTTGTACATTTGTGATTCATATGAATATTACAAAGCCATGTCAAATGCTGGCTCTTAAGTTTCCAGCTAAAGTGGGTGCTACAGTCTCCTTCCTGCTTCAAATCTTACTTCAAAAAGCATAGTGGTTTAAGATGCTGAGCTTATCAGCTGGAAAGCTGACAGCCTGGGTTGAAGACCCGAGTGTCATATGACAGGGTGAGCTCCCATTACTTGTCCCATCTCCTGCCCACGTAGCAGTTCTAAAACATGCAAATGTCTGTAGATAAATTGATACCACTTCAGTGGGAATGTCTATGGTGATTCTCAGTCATCCAGGTCATGATTGTCCTAAAAAGGTGCTTTTTCAAGAGGCAACTGGCAAACCTTTACCTTTTTTTTAATATATCACAGTGATTAGGATTATTTTATTTGTATCTGGTCATTTTTGGGAAGATCGATTCTGTTCAAGACCATCTTTTTTTTTCTTTGCGTTTCTCTGAAATGCAAGGTCTGCTTTTTTGTTGATCCATTGGTTGTAATAGGGATTGACCAACCGGCTTGTCACCTGAGTCTGATGTCGTGGGCTGAGAGAGACTGATTCACCCAAAATCACCCAGCTGGCTTTCATTCCTAAGGTGTGGAACTAGATCTCAGAATCACCTGGTTTCTTGCTTGGTGCCATAGCCACACCAGGTCAAATAGACTTGAAGACCAATCATACACAGCAGAAATACAAGGGTCAGGGGTGGGCTTCAGCCAGTTCGGGCCAGTTCAGGTTAACTGGATGTTAATTTTACACCTGGTTCACCGAACTGGTAGTTAGAACAACTGGCTGGCCCTGTCCACCCCACCCTGTCCCTCCCAGGAGTCTCCACACGGCCCATTTTGGATCCCAGGTAAGTGCAGGGCGTGTGCAGAGGCTCTGGGAAGGCAAAAAAACGGGCCTCCCGGAAGTCCTGGAAGTCCCGAAATGGGCCTGTTTCAGGCCTCTGGAAGACCTCTGGAGGCCAGGGGAGGCTGTTTTCGCCCTCCCAGAGGCTCGAGGGAAGCCTCTGGAGCCCCCAGACAGCAAAAATGCCTCCCATGCCGTGGTGCAAAAGGCCAACTAGGTCATGCCCACCATGGCCACGCCCTCCCAGCAACTGGGCAGAGAACCGGTTGCTGGAATTTTTGAAACCCACCCCTGGACACAGCCACTTCAGAACCAGGCCGCGTGAGTAGTGGGTGAGTGTGTGCATGCATACCGCTCCCCTGGCATGAATGGCAGGTGCTCGCGCTCACACACAAAGCTCCATTTGTGTGAGTGGCAGCCCCATGCACCTGCCGCTCACACAAATGGAGCAACGAGCACATGAGCATGCCTACCGCTCACACGGAACTATCTCCTTCCCCCACACCTGCTGGGCCACCAGGCCAGAAAGTTTGGAGACAGCTGCCGTAAGCCACCTACAATCACTGTGTGAAATAGGAGCCCATATAAGTTCTTTAAATAAATACTTACATAAGTTATAAAATCTGCTTCTGTAATCATTGCTCCAATTGTATCCCCATTCTCAAGAACCCTCCTACCTGCCCTCCAACATCCATCGATTTCTCCTTCCTGTTAATGTGAGCATCCCTGATGTCTCAAAATGCCATGTGAAACACTGCAAACTGAAAAAACCCCATTAAGACATGCCAGTACTTGATCCCACTTGTCAGGCATCCTATATGGCGAAAGTCTGGTTCCAATACAGAATAGCTTACTTCCAAAACCCTTTCAAGAAATTACAACAACGTAGAGAGTTTGGAGCATTGAGAAGAAAAGGAAAAGAAGACAGATCCAGCAGCAACCATAGGGATTGGTCAAAATTAACAAAAAGGTGGATGGAGTATTGCAGTCACCCCTTTTGTACATGAACTGACATTGGTTGCATGTTCAAAGGGGGTGGAGCTTATATTATAACATGCCTTGCAGTTTTCACACACATATCGGGACATTACTGCATAGATATTGTAAATTTCTAGCGCTGGTTCAGTAAAATCTTCATAAATTGAATCTCTTTACTTTAATAAAAGCTAACAAGCTGCAGCACATCTTCTGTGACAGCAGTATTTATGGGACCTGGCACATCATATATATTTTGGAGAACTTTTCTCCCCCTGGCTACCTAAATAACATGAAACTTTCACCAGAATTTGCTAGATGTTCTTCAAGATCTTTAGCTCTCCAAATAATATTTGCATCCTGCTGCTTGAAGAAAGGACTTCCTCTGTTTCCCTGAGATGGCAGTTTATAAAACATGTTGAGCCACAAAACCAGCAGATATTTGTGTCTGCTGTACAGAAGGAGTTCGGAGGGATAGGGAATGAATAGGTAGCATTGTTTGATATTACAAGAGCGGGGTCAGTTCAAGCAGCTGTTTATAACATCTCATGCCATCCAGACTGATTACTCACTGGGGTAATCCTTTGCTTTTAATCAGGCTATATCTCTTTAAATGGACATGAAATTACTCACTAAGTTTTTGAACATAAGAGCAAATGGCTAAATAAAAGAGCAGCATGACTTCCAGTGTGGTCTTTTAAGAGGTCCACTATCAAAGGGCTTTTGGGAGATTAATGGGGATTAGGAATAAAGGCCCATCTGGCAGATAGTTATGTAAGCAAGCTTTGGGCCTTATCAATCTGTGCAGCCCCTGAATCAAGTGGGATATTTCTGAGTACCAATCTGAATTAAATGCACACGAAGCTGCATGGAGTTAAAGCTATTTTCCCTACCCAATAAAGATTGAAGCATTTTCTTCGTCAGTCAAAAGAGCACAGCGATGGCTAGAAAGCGGGTGGGACTCTGACAGGAGGATTTCTGAGAATACAATATGTGCATATGCATAGTCTAGGGAGCTGATTGTGTGTCATCACCAGAATTTAAGAAGCGAGGTCACCGACAGCTTTGACTTAGAGAACTAGGAGGATCATGACAAAATATAAAGAGGCAAGATGAAAGACGAGATTGTAATTCACATTATATTTGCAATAATGGCTTTGCCTGTCCATTAATCCTCTGAAAGCTTTCACAGTCAAGCAAAAAAAAAAAAATGCTGCCAGTCTTTGGCACTCCAAGCACATGTATTTCTGACCGTTCATGGCAACCGCTCTGAGTTTGCAATAAAGGGCATTCGTGTCATCCTGAGCAAAAGGTGTAGAATTTGTGGATCTACTGCTCAGCCTTTGCCAGAATGAAGACAGGTGGCAGGAATGACTTTAGGCACCACTACCAAGCTGTGGCTTTATTAAAATCCTCCTAAGGAAGCCAACAAGCACCTGCCCTCCTACATCACTTGGGATCTTGCAGCTTGCAGTGTCTGGCTACAAGCAACTTACTCGGCACCGATAATTCCAGTCCCAGAGCTTCATCATTTTTACAGAGATCTTGTTGCAACTAAAAGGGGCTGAGATTCATCCAATGCAAAACCCTCACATTTTTTTTCCTTGCAGTTCAAGGTAACTCAAAGGGAGTTACTCATAAAGTTTTAGCACGGGTGATGATGGCAACTCCGAAATATTTTGAGTATGTATGTGTTGCATCTGAAAATGTTTCTCTAGTAGAGAACAGGACTAAATAGTAAGAAAAATGTGTGTTCTAGTGTTATAAATACTAAGAAACCTGAATTCTACAGCCTATATAGATTATTCAAGTTAAGATACACACACACACACATATATATGGTTATTCAGCAGTTGTGTCTGTTTGCAAACTTCGTTCTGCTTCTACTAATTGTTGGAGACTATGAGTCACGAGAGGCCTTGACTCTTCCCCATTGCCACCAGAATTCTCTTTTTAATAAATTTCTAACCTTGCAGATGTTGTCAAGCCGTGCCACATAGTTCCAAGCACATTTTTGTGACTCTGAGGATTAGAAGTCTGATTTTAACCAAATGAAGCGGAGAATTCTGTATATGATATGTTTGTTCAGCATCTGATGATTTAAAACTGCACACTGCCTTTCCAAACAGAGCTTTCCCCACAGAGTTTGTAGGGCGTATTTTAACTTGCCTGAAAGCTCTTCTCCAAAGCAGCCTTAAGCTGCTTGTTTCCCAAGCTGAACCCTGCTGGAAATAATGAAATTGCCATATCAATTTAAATCTGTTCTTCCACTTTGGCAGTGATGACAGTCAGGTATTCTGTCCAGACATTAGACCCACCCCCCCAGCTCCAATCAGTAGATTTTCCTGCTTTTTTTCTTGTTCCTATTCAAGCTAACACCGCAAGAACCCTCCATGTTCATTTCTGTGGGTAGTTTTTTGAAGACATGCATTTTCCATTTACCAAACTTTTCCATAAATCGCCTTCTGTTTTTAACAAAGGTTTTCTGGTCTTGTGGGAAACTTTAGAAAGTTTCTTCTTGTCCTTTCTGGCTATCCCTTGAGTTGCAACAAGAGCTGGCAGTATGGGCAGAAGTTTCGTCAGTTTCTCTATTATGTTTCTTTGCTCCTCTGTTTTACCATAGCACTTTTACACTAGTTCACGAATTAAAGAGGGGAGAGGGTTACTCCTCCATCTTTTTACCATTTTGTCCTTTCATTGGTTGATCAGCATAAAAGAATGTGGACAAGATGCAGGAGATGACCAGGCTGAGCCTAAAGGAGGGATCAAATGCATCATAAGTCATGAGTCCCTGCACGCCTGCAAGAGATCTGAAGTCGAGCCCACCTTGAGTGCCTCTCTTATCTCCCACTCATTTCCCTTGACTGCCAGTTGGTCAGATTCTTATAGAGAGCTTAAGCTTGCAATAAAACTTTATGCTCATTTGAACTGCCTGAATCTCTTGACTTCCCTCGTGCTTGACATAATAATCTTGATCGATGAATTCAAGAGCCAACCCAGTCTTGGGAAAGGGGAAAGGCTGAGAAAGAAAATCACCTTCACATCACCTTGATTCTGTTTGGTCTAAGAGCGGGCAGAGGAAAACTCTAGCAGGCTTCCAAGCTTCTGTAACTACACCTTGCAACACTACGGTGGCATCCTATAATCCTGGCCGTGTCTATTTCCTGACCTGGCCTCCTTCCATCAACCTTGAAAGTCTGGCAGTGTTGGAATTCATTGTTGGAATGTATTTCTATGCAACAACTACAATATAGTAGTATTCAGCCGGTAGATGGTAGTATTTACAAGTTTGGATCTATGGTATATACTCTATGCTCTTTTGTTCTGAGTAGAGTTTCCTGTTTTCTGTTACAGTTAAATAGTTGAGCAGTAAAGTACGTGGTGACTAGTCTTTGTTTGTTCTGGGATGCTTTATATAAACAGAATTTCTAATAGGCAGAGTTTGAGGGGCATTTTGAGGATGGCAAAATGCTCTTCTGTAGAAAAAATAGTTGGGCCCTGCTTGCACTGGGACAAGCAAGATGTGTGAATGAGCCCTTTCTCACTGAAGTGGCCAACCCCACCTTTGAGGTAAACAGGACTTGAGATATTGTCATCAGCCACGCCCCTTCACAGCTGTCATATTTATTTTGCCTCATGAAACTCAACCAGGATGTCTCAATAATTACAATACAAGATTGCAACAATTCATTTCAAGTTCCCTCTCAGAGCACCAGTGATTTTGGTCATTTTTGGAGCAAAATCTGCATCACACAGTCACTGTAAAAATAAAATGGCAGAGGCAAAGATTATACAGCATCTTGAGATTCTTAAAAGAAACATGGGAAAAGCTATAACAACAAATAAATTTACCTACTTTTTTTTCTTCTTTAAAGGTTAATTAGATGACTGCTATCATAACAGGATAAGAAATCATCAATACCTCCTTACTTTTGGCAATCATAGACCTGCAAACCAGCTCCGCTTGCTAGGAATAATAATTCTACAATTAATATTTCTAAGGACAGCACTCCTAGAAAGGATTTTATAGACAACAATGTCTTCACATAAAATATAGACACAAAGAAAGATCCACCAGCTCTCTCTTTAAAAAAAAACAGAAGAAAGACTGCATTGTTTCAGCATATAGGAGATGATGTAGTATTTGGAATAAAGAATAGTAAACTGCAAGATCTGGGAATGCTGAGAGACCACCCAGAGAATTTTAAGGCAGGTTAGTTGTTGCCAAAATTGGATTTTGCTATTTGTCACCATTCAAGTGCTATTATATTAGCAACAACTATACTTTGACATGAAATTATTTTCTGAGTTATATAAAGGGAAAAGGAAAAAATGGAATTTGGAATCTATACAGTAGATTGTTTTGTGCCTGCTTTCTGCTTGGGTATTTTTTGCTGTTTTATTTTGTTTCAAGTATTGTTGGGTACACTTACAAAAAAGCACGTTTCTGTTTCTATTTCTTTCTCTAAATATTGTCACTTTACTTGATCAGCTCAAGGCATATCAACTCAAGTTATCATGCTACCTGGGATAAAGGATAAGGTGACATCTCCATCATTCCATGAGCCAAAGTAGACTTAGGTTAGCAGATGAAAACTATTTTTACTATACAGTTAAGCCAAGTTTGCTTTCTGCATTTCTGAGTACAGATTGGCACACAAAGTACATGGCAGGTAATGAGGGTGCCAAAATTGAATGGATAGTTTTTAATTTTGGAGAGTTTGGGGAAATGTCTTGGGATCTGGTGGTTGCAAAGGTGCCAGTCTTTGGCTTGATAACTACCCTGACTAGTTAGTTTTCTTTCTATAAGTCTGGAATTTCACAAGTGACAAAGACATGTATACGGGATTCCATACAGTTACAAGACAACATGATAACTAGCAGTAGTAGCCAATCTTACAGAATATCTGTGTTAAGATATTACAAGCAAGTTAATTCTCCTTGAATCTCTGTTCCCCTAAAGTTAGTTTTTTTTCCTTTCACATTCCTTCTAATTAGACTCATAAATCTAGTAGCATAAGTAAGGTCAACCAGGTATAATACTAACAGCAAGACAAAAGGACAGGTAGTCCTCGACTTACAACAGTTCATTTAGCAATGGCACTGAAAAAGTTACTTATGGCCATTTTTCACAGTTACAAGCAGCATCCCCATTATCATGTAATCAAAATTCAGATGCTTGGCAACTGGTTCATTCTTATGACCATTGCTATGTCCCAAGGACATGTGATCACCTTTTGCAACCGTTTGACAAGCAAAGTCAACGGGGAAGCCAGATTCACTTAACAACTGGGTTACTAACTTACCCAGTGCAGTGATTCATTTAACAATTGTGGCAAGACAGGGTTGTAAACTGTGGCAAAACTCACTTAACAAATGTCTCACTCAAATTTTGGGCTCAATTGTGGTTGTGCGTTGAGGACTACCTGTACTTTGGCAGCATTAGGTTAGCTTATTAAATACAGTTTGCTGATAATTTACAAAGCTGTAGCCTCACCATTATTTGTAACGATTTGTGGGAAGACCTTGAAAGACGGACTTAAAAAACCCTGGCTAGGGAACTGTCAGATAAGAGATGGTACAGTCCTCAGTTGAATAGTGAGTGGAGCAAGAGGCTGAGAAAGGATCCTACCTAGTTTCTCAGACTGTAAATGAGACAGTGGGAGATTGGTACTTTCAGACTTGTAACGTAGCATAATGTAACATAAGCTTATCTGGTTGTGCTTCCTGCCTGGTCTTCTTGGCAAGGTTGACATCAATCTTGCAAGTCTCAAAGTACAAATAGTCTGCCATCTCCTTTACAAGAAATTAGGGAGGGCCCCTTCTGAGCCTCTTGTCCCATCCACTGTCCAGCAGTGGGCTATGGTCTCTCTTATCTCACCATTCCCTAGGCAACATCTTTTCGCCCCGTCTCCCAAGGTCTTTTTCCACATTCCATTAATTGGAAAAAGATCATAGTATATGTATTGTTCCAATGTAGCAGGCAGCTATCTATCCAATTTTATTTGGATTAATTACAAGACATGCAATACTTATAAAAACTGATGTTTATGGAGAAATAAGCCTTTTTTATTTACAATCTAATGTGAGCAGAGTCTAAATTGTGCCTGGAATGCAAAGTAAAAAAAAAAAAGATAGATCCCCATTAGTGGGAATAAGAAACTCTAGGAAAGTAATGTGAAGCCCTAACATGCTGAAAAATAAACACATGACTTCCTTGTTCCCTATTTATTTTCTCTATCAAGGCATACATACAGCCCTCTAATTAATTAAAACAAAAGCAGATGTGTCAGCTTTCATTCTAAACCAATTAAGTTTCAAGTCCAGATCACCTTCTTAAAAGTGTTATGGTCATTGATCTCCCATGGTTACTTCTCAGGAAGTTTAATTATTGCTTAAAAGCAAAATATCATATGTTGGGAACTGAGAGTATAGCAACTTTCCAAACTAGTGAATATCACAGTATGGGAAAGACAGTCAAAAGGCCCAGAATTTAAGAGGAATAAATAAAATGGTAAATAAAAATTGGGCACCTTGTGAAACAAAAATAGAAAAATTTTGCCCCCCACATATGCACAGATGCAAATGACTAAGTAAAAGTCATGTGATCAGGTGAAATTGAGAGCAGAAGATCTGAGATCAGCAAGCAAAGTATTTCATACTGTGCCTAACACTGTTATGGAATTTCCACCTACAAATTAGCAGCAGAAGTCTCATAGGTCTACTCAAAAGAAAATCTCACTGAGTGTACTGAGGTTTTTTGTCAGATAAATAGATATCAAGGCTCAGTCTAGATCGGCAGTCCCCAAACTTTTTTGCTCCATGGACCAACAGCAGGATGGCAGCAGTGACAGTGGCAGTGGGGAGAGGATGGTTTCGCACATACAACCTAGATCCTGCACATGCACAAATGAAGCTTTGTGCACTTGCCTGCCGCTTGCATGGCCCAATTCCCAATGGGCAGTGGACCAGACCCCTGGTGTAGATGGCTTAGGAAGGAAAATTGGCAAATGTGAATTGACGTTAGCCAGCAAGGCCATGTTACTTCTAAGGATACCCATTATAGGACTAAGAATAGAAATCATAGCACTTTTTGGACTTAAAGTCTATAGAGATTCTCAATCACCCAGGTCATGGTTGTCCCAAAGGTGCTTTTTTTTCAGGACGCAACTGGACTTTCTTGTTTTTTCTTTTGAAGATGTTTCACTTCTCATCCAAGAAGCTATTTCAGCTCTAATAGGTTATTGGGAACGGAAGAATATAAATCCTTCCATTCCCCACTGTCCTGTCAGAGCTGAAGAAGCTTCATGGATGAGAAGTGAAATGTCTTCAAAAGAAAAAACAAGAAAGTCTAATTGCCTCCTGAAAAATAAGCACCTTTGGGACACTTTTTGGACTTCTAAAGGCAAGTCCTGTGGACTTGGATTCTTCTTATAACCAATTAACCATTTTTTTTTCTTGTGAATTCAAGCTTCGATGCTACTAAAGATATGTGACACAGAGTCACAGTAAGTGGACACCATGTTGATTTGAAATGAAAATCACTGTCTTCTTGAATCCTCAATATTCCTGTTACAGGAGTATGAATTCTTTCCAAGCTAAAGGCAACTGGTATCTTTTCAAAAATGAAATCAATAGAAGGAAGGAAAAAAGATAAAGGATTCATGTTACCTGAAGTAAATCCATTGATAGATTTGGGTGATGGAGAGGTGTATATGTTTGTATGCATGTTTGCATTGTTGTTTTTGATAGACCCCTCATACCGTTTCGGCAAACACATAAAAAGTTATCTTAAACAACAGCATAATGAATGAAAAGTTATTGTGGATTCAAAATGCTAAAAGACTAATATGTGATCCATAAAACATATATCAGCAGCAGCTATAAACCCAACTAATAATTGCAGCACATCCATCAAACCCAGAAGTAAAAATAATAAGCTGTACAGAAGAGAAAACAGTATCTCCCTGTGTACATTTGGAAATGGCTGCAAACACTTAAGTCTCTACAATGAGCTTAGATTGCTCTCTCTTGGTGAAAACACAGTACTGATCCAGCCTCTCTCTAATGGAATGCTAACCTTTTGTTTCTTTTCGTTCACTCTCTGCCAACTCACCTGGCATTTATAGTTTAATAGAGGGATGACAGTTCCCATTCCAAACAGTAAGCCTTCCTTCACCTCATTCTTTCCATTTCTAAACTTTTAAAAACTGAAGCCCCTTTTCTTTGTTTTGTTCTTTGCAAAATAAAAAAAGGTTTGCTAATTCATTTTAGCTTTAGGAAGACAGCCAAGATTGTTCTCTTTCTTGCTGTCTTCCTCTCATATACACACTTACATGCATACACATGCCGTAGCCAGAAAGCACTGGCAGAACAACTCAGACAAATGGACGCCTCCTCTATTGTAAAACTTATTGTATTGTTTCATCCCTTTATGTCTTTTCCTCCCCTTTTCCTGTCCTCGTTCCCCTAAATATATGCACATATATTGACTTTTTGAGG
>JANHJO010010556.1:64772-80106 GCA_032468235.1 Pseudoxyrhopus heterurus
ATATGCTGACATTGTAAACCGCTTAGAGAGGGTTGCAAGCCCTGATAGGCGGTATATAAATATAGTGCTATTGCTATGATTGGAGGAAATGTTAACTTGTCTCTGCAATCGGAAGTTTCACTCGTGAGGTAGTTTGCAGAGATAAGGTATCGGCAGTTTCGCAACTGCAGTTCTCCTCTCAGCCCCCCTGTGTATAAGACGGCCCTCCATTTTTAGGTAAATATTTTTAAGAAAAAGTATCATCTTATACACGGAAAAATACGGTATATAGCTGCTCTTATTACTCGTTTTCTAGTTTTCACATGTTCAGGCAAGTGGCTGATGGAACTTTCTGCCTTCATTGTGCTATTGATCAATAATCCACCTGCCACTATCCCACTATTGTATTTGAGACTGGATGACATCCCAAATGCAGGAAGCCATTGGGGCTCTCTCCGTTCCACTTACGACTTTGGATTTGCTCTTTTTGAGAATGCCTTTGAAGAAAAGTAGGCTAAGTTGGATTAATAAATAGAAATAAATTTATTTGGTAGCATAGCGGTTACTTTGGCAGTGGTACACTTTTCCTCTTCCTTCTGAGAAATGAACACTTCCCGTTAAAATCCGTAGAATATTGTTTATGGTCCCTGGGACCCACTGCATCACTCAGAAGTGTATCTTATTACAAATGGGTATTATATAATATTTGAAAGGGATATGATAGTATCCTAAGGATTTTAAAATGATATTTGTACTGTCAATCACATGGTAGAAAGGAAGTACTTATCTTTGGAAACTAAATTATCTTCTTGAAAGCAAGCAGCTCAACATATACGCACACATACATACGAACGCATGCACGTGCGCACACACACACACAAATAAAAGAGCCAATACAAATGCTTGCTGCCCATTTTTTATTGGTAGTAATAATATTACAACGCTCCAGCTAGAAGCTATGGATCAGAACGGATGGTCTTGAATAATTTACCCAAAGGATTGACTTTACTTAACTAAGGGGTCTCAGCATGCCCTTTACTGAAAAATAAAAATTGCACATTTCTTATCCTTCTCTTCAGTTAAAAATATGCCCAAGGGTACATTAGGCTTCGGCATTTATACAAGTGTCTTTAATTGTGAAACAGAAACAATATATTTAGGAGTTTACTATCTTTATTCCTCTAAGCCTTATCATCTAATCCTAATGGCACATTGCTCCCTACAAGAGAAGGGGGGGGAAAACAATAAACTTTACATAAATAGTTCAAATCTAAAGACAGTCTGCCTATAAAATAAGTTAAAATTGTAACAGGACCTGCAAGGTCAGTTTTGTTGGGCAAAGCAATCCTATACTCAGATGATGCTGAGAATGGAGACCTGGAGACATCTGACCAGTAGAACAGTCCCTGTAAGCTGTCCACTGACCTATAATGTGGATGGATATAAATTTGGGTTAGGACGTTCAAAATAGCCTGGCCACACACTCACAACCTTTTTCTTATTCTTTCCCTTCGTTTAAATCCCTTGTTTGGGGGTCTGTGGGTTTTTCCTTGAGACATTGGCTTCTCTGTGGAGATGTTCCCAATTCTTTTGGCTATCAATGCAGTATTCCCATTCACTGTATTGCTGTGGAGCCTTGAAATATTCCAGGGAGAGACTGTTGGCAATTGGATACTAATTCCTCCTTTTAGTAATCTTTAGTAGTCCTTCCCATTCCTTGCCCGTTTTACCTTGGATAAATGGGGAATGAACCACAGAATTATAGTTTGTAGTCTGTGTTTCTTCCTCCTTTACTTCTTTGAAAGAGGGACTCTGCCCTCCCATCTCATCACAGAAACAAAGTTGATTGTTGATAGTCTGTTTAATGTCTCAAAGCAAAATGCCAGTTAGGATTTGGGGAAGAGAAATGTGAGCAATCTGCTTTATGAGTATTTCATAAAGGGCTGCTTCTGCATAATGCTCCTTTCTTCTTGTTCCCCAACATTCAGTCTTCTGCCCTCTGAAATGTGTGCAACATGAGATCAAATATAGACCCCAAGTTACGCACTCTTTCATCAGAGCGGTGGTTAACCTATTGATTGTGGCTTTATACACGGTGATGATTAGCTATAATTGGGTTTTGAGCCACAATATGTCCCAGAAACAGGCAAGACAACTGATGCACTCATGGATTTCCTCTCTCCCATTAAGTTCAATGGGAGAGAATCTAACAGATCTGAACCTAGAGAAAAACCCCATCTTCTGTGGGAACATGGCCACAGATTGTAGTAGTATGGGATGTGACCAAGGTTGGTTCTCCTCTATTCAACTCCTATCTCTGCTACGCTCTACCCTTTCTGTAAAGATATCTTCATCAAGAGAACACCTCTGCCTGCAGAGAGCTCTATAGTACATGAGTTAATATTGCAACATAACTGGTATTTCATCAGATGGCAGGGCTTCCGCTAAAGTCTACAGCCCCTCAGCTGAGAGATCTCCAGTATAGGATTGTGCCCTCTGTGCCTCTGCAGCAAAAGTATCCTTTTTAGTACAAATTTATTTAGTCATCTAGCAAATGTGGACATTCACATACCTCTGTAAACAGTTTAATAAGGTTTATTATATTTCTGAGAAATGTTATGTGTTTACAGCAGATTTTTGAGCTACATCTTATATATGGTAATAAATATATAACAATATCTATGTTCAGTTCCGTCGCACATTTGTACTTGAGGAGAAAAATAAAGCGAATTGCCCATTAATATAACATTCCTTTTAGTTTCAGGAATGGTCATATTTAGATGTAAACAAAACCGAGCGAGTCATTCCAGATGAGCTACACCCAAAACCGGTGGAGGGTTTCATGATGAATTGCAACGGTCCTGGTAGTAAATACCTAGAAAGGGGTTTAAGAGACAAAGGCATAAGAATTCAACAGATGTCTTCAATTCAACTAAACAAGTATTCATCAATCAATAATCTATAAGGAAGAGGGACATACACTTGTGTGATTCAATCATAATATGACCAATCAAGTATCAGTATAATAGTTAGTTAGTTAGTCAGTCAGTCAGTCAATTTACTTTATTGATTAGCCCTTGGGCCATATCAAAGTGCAGAGTTCCAGACCCAAGTAATTACTAAAATCTGATAACAACCTTTTAAAATGGAATTGAATAAAATACAATTTAAAATGAAATTGGAATAAAATACAATAATTTAATATATAAATAAAATATGATAAAATTATATTTTGGTATCACCTCTACAATCTACCCCAATCAGGCTTACTCAGTTCAATAATATTGCCCTTTTACATAAATTATGTACTTTGGAAATGCTCCCCAAATTGGGTAGTTTCAACATTAAAATTTGATAAAGAAATATAATATTTGAAAGTACATCAAACAATCCTAACTTCTTCTTTGAAATGAATTTATATATATTATTTCCAGATATTATCTGGAATTCATGTTTCTCCCTGGTGCTCAGGCCAGAAATTATGGTTTCTGTGGAAAATATATGTTTGTAATGCTTAGCACATTATCATGCTTTATGCATGCAGTGTGGTACTACCATTTACATACACGCTTACTGGAAACATGTAATCATAACACTTCTTTTCCTCATCCATCACATTCCTACAGAACTTTTAAGATTTAAAAGCAAGTAAATCATGAGCCATTTAAGAATAAAAGCCTTCCAACCTCAACAGTTTTTCTATTCTATTGTTCCTCATATTTTCTTTTAAAAGGACAAGCGTATTCTGTGTGGTCTTTATGCTGCTTATCCCAAATTATGACAGGGTCAGTGTGAGGGAGGACATAGAATTAAGGGATAAATCATTTTGTGTTGCTTTGTGAATACATTATTGCCTGCATAAACTCTGACCCCTAAACATCAATACCAAATTTTGCTGTATTAGACTAAACCACACCACTACTTAATGAAGTTGTGATATAGCCACCACCTCATTATCATGATTTTAGCAAATCGCTAATTCACCATTCATCAGTGACACTCTGATTTATATACTTAAATTGCTGGCAACACCAGCAGAAACAGAACTTGAATAAAAACCTAGAAACAATCATTTATCATAAATTGTCTAATAATCGCCCTTTAATTTATTTCCCATTACTAACGCTGTATAATTACTTGCAGATATTAGATGCTTTAAAAATGTATAAAAATAACACCTACCCTAAGTGGAAGCTACGCTACAAGTAATGGATTATGCTAGAACTAGTGCACATAATAGAGCCCACTGTTTAGAAAAATTACATCATGAGATGATGAATTCTAAGCACCGTCCGTGCTGTAAGAGTCACAATGATTAAATGCCATGAGAGTATATGCTAAAGCCAGGTTGTAGTTATGAAAGGCTTTCCGTGAAAGAGCTGCAAACAAAGACCTGTTTTAGCAGAACGATGCCTATATTTCAGGTTCCTTTCCTCCCGGATCAAATCCAATGAAGTGTGTAAAATGGCAGAATTCATGCCCTAAGGCTGCACGCAAAGATCATTAAATATGTCTACAGTAGAAAGGACACATTAATTACAGGTTTTGAAGGTTCAGGGGGAAAATAAATAAATTAAATAAAGAAGTGGGGAAAGCAGCTTTTTGTGAAGGGCAAGGGAAGAGATGAAGAAGGAGTGGAGTATTTTAAAG
This sequence comes from Pseudoxyrhopus heterurus, assembly GCA_032468235.1. Lineage (NCBI taxonomy): Eukaryota > Metazoa > Chordata > Lepidosauria > Squamata > Pseudoxyrhopus > Pseudoxyrhopus heterurus. The sequence goes on from JANHJO010010556.1 coordinate 69,402, forward strand.
ACACTTCTTATAGTGATAAAAGTCTTTACTATGGCATTTTATCACTCAGAAATGAAGAGGAGAAATTCCTGGATGTTTTGACAGGCAATAGTGGTTAGCTCAACTGTGTGGCATTTACAGTACTTAATGTGAGTATGCAAGCTATACTCAAATAATTCTCTGTAATGTAAATCATGAAAAGAAAGAAAGATCTTTGGTCAAAGTAGATTTATGTTAGATCATCAATGAACAAAGATAAAATATTAGCTATGTGTTGTTTGTTTTGTTTTGTTTTGTTTGTTTGTTTTGGAGCAACTCACTGTTCTGCCAAATGATTTTTACATTTGGCTTTAAGTTACATGACACAAATGATTAAGTACCTAATACACAGTTATAGCAAAGAACTGGACATTGTCACCTATTGTTTTAAAGAATTCTAGAGCCTTTAAAAAACACTCTCTACTAAGCAAATATATGTAACTTACAAAAATCAAAGATGGTCATTAATAAAGATATTAGAAATGCCTCCTTAAAGCCTTCATGCTTCTAAATTAACAAACCAAGAGTGCTAAATATATTCTCCATTTCAGCACTTTTAAAATTAAAAAAAATCACTGGCTCAATGACAGGTTAAACTTCCATTCAGTTTAGAAGAATTAATTCTGTATAGATACTATTCTATGTATGTGGCACAGTGGCTCAGTGATTAAAACACCAGGCTTGTCAGCTGGAAACTTGCAGCCCAGGTTTGAGACCCAAGCGCCACACAATGGGGTGAGCTCCCATCTTCATCCTAACTTCTGCCAACCTAGCAGTTCGAAAGCATGCAAATGTGGGTAGATAAATAGGTACCACTTCGGTGGGACGGTAACAGCAAACCATGACATCATGCTGGCCACATGACCGCAAAAATGTCTTTGGACAGTGTTAGCTCAATGTCCTTGAAACAAAGATGAGCGTTACCCCCTATAGTTGGCAACAACTAATAGAGTAAAATCCACAGGAACTCCTTACCTTACCTTACTATTCTATATATGTTCTACCCCTCCAAAGAAGCATCTATTATATATATATATATATAGTTAGTCCTTGACTTAAGACCATTTTAGCAACCATCTTAGTTATGAAGATGCTGAAAATTATCCAGTTCTCACACTTACAATTGAGTTGCACACCTATGACTGCTACATATCCACAGAGTCATGTGATCAAGGCACTTGTCAATGGGAATGTATTTATATGGGTTGCACCTTCTAGGGATCCCATGATGACCTTTTGAAACTTTCCTAGCTGGCTTCCAATAAGTAAAGTCAATGGAGAAGCTGAAATTGTTTGACTGCTGCATGATTCACTTAACCACAGTGATTCACTTAATGAACCCAATAAAAAAGATCAAAAAGTTTGGCACAACTCACTTAATGACTGCCTTGCTTTAGAGCAGAAGTTTCAGGCCCAAGTTTCCACAGACGCGGGGTTGGGGACCCCTACCTCATAGGGGTACACCCAAGTAACATTACTGCTACATGAATTGCGCTGGCTTTCAATTGCTTTCTGGGTGTGATTCAAGTGTGATTAAAGCCCTACATGACACAGAACCAGGTTACTTGTAGGACCGCCTCTCTCTCTAAGGGTTTCTACCTAGATTAGATGGGGTGGGGGGGGTTTCCAGGTCCTCTCCCTTAAATGTTGCCATCTGATGAAAACACCAGAGGCATGCCTTCTCAGTGGATGTCCCAATACTTTGGAACCACGTCCCATCAGAGTTCAGAAGAATTGCTACCCTTTCAGCCTTCTGGGATGTGTGAAGATCTGGCTGTTCCCCCAAGCACCTGGCTAGAAGTGTGGCTTAAACTGTGAAATTGTCTAATCTGGCACCTGGGAGGAAAGGTATGTTTTTAATTACAGATCATTGTGAACTGCCTAGAATTTTTGTATGAAAGAGATGCCAATTTAAATCCTGTAAATAAATAAAAATGGATTTCAATTGAACTGATTAAGGAGTAGGGGGGAAAGGCTGTCCTAGAAAACATGTATCCAGCCAGGAAAGGTGAAGGAGAATTCCTGAGAAAAGGATTTGAAGTCTACTTTTATTAAATTACTTTCAGTTTAGACAGGATAGGAGAATAAAATACAAAAAGATAACAACTGCATTGCAGAGAAGAAATCTATACTATTTTTTTCCAAAAGGCGATTGCCTTTTGAGCAATAGCAATTGCTATGATGCATTAACTACGTCCCCAATTAAAAATTAGAATTATAGGTAGTTCTTGGTTAATGACTGTCTTTTAAAATAACTATTCAGTTACAACAGCACTGAAAAAGTAGCTTTATGGCTGGTCCTCGAACCTCTGAGTGTAGCAATGTTCCACAATTAGAATTTTTGGGGGAAATTCTAATAGATCTCTTCTCCTACTTATTAAAAAGAACACCCAAAAAGAATTTGTATAGATGTTCATCCATGCTATACCAATCTATTCAAGCTTGGGATTTTATTTTCATTATATTATCATGCACCAACTTGGTGCCCCTCAGAAAACAAAGGGGAGAAAATGAGTATATCCCTGCACTAAAATGTATAGGCAGTGATCAGAAGCTACAAATTACATATATAAGAATCGGGGGAGGGGGGGCGCCTTCCATTCAGTGGTGTCCAATAATGGGAAATTGCTTGGAGAAATCCCTGTAATTTCCTTGGGCAAGGTTTTCCAAAGTGGCTTGCTACTGCCTCCTTCCTAGGGCTGAGAGAAAGTCATTGGCCCAAGTTCACCCAGCTGGCTTTGTGATTAAGGCAGGCAGAACTGAACTCACAACCTCCCTGTTTCTAGCCTGATGCCTTAACCACTGCACCAAACTGGCTCTCGTAAGAATTATTTTAAACCCATGTAAACTGCTGGATTGGAGTTACTACACTGGAATGAAACATTAAAAGTTAAATTAAACTTGTAACTTAAAGTTTAATTATCAACTGAGATTCTGCAACAAAATCCAACAATATGGAAGCCTAATCAGACCCTTGCATCCCTAAATCGCTTTTAACATCAAACCACAAAATGTCAAATTAGCATCATGCATACCTGGTGTCGTCCCAATCAGAATTCATTCCAGAGATGGTCCCTCTAACATCAGACGAGTATTTGTAAACCACTAGCAGGCACTGTTTACAAAGTTCAACGATTCGTTGGCAACACTGGAGTTGATCGGCAGTCACGGCTTCTGTGCTTTTACTGAATATTGTCTCCCAAGAGCTCCTGTTGGCATGGAAACAGACATGACCTCATGCTTTCCACCACAAATGACAATCTGAAATCTTTACGTGAGAAATTTAGCTACAGAGAAGGAAGTGAATTAATGTATGACCTTGTTAGTTTACAGTAAAGAGCTGGTACTGTTTCATCCACAGTTGGTGGGAAATAGGAAAATACAAATTAATAATTCAGCCTTTGTATTTCAAAGGCCTCACTAGTCAGAGTTTCTATGTAAAACTGTTTTTGAGGAGAACAGAGTTTTAGGATGGGAATTGTATTCTGCTTTATTCCCAGCAACTATGCCCTTGAAATCCAGTGACATTGTCAGGATGGGCTCTGGAAGGAGCAAAAAGTAATTCAGGAGACATAGGAGCTACTTGTGCTCTTGACTCCAGAGCAGCTTTCTACCTTCTAGATCTGATCTTCAGCTCTGATCATCTCCTGTCGGGATGACTGTTGCCTATGGACCGCCAGATGATTAGGGAACACGAGAGCTGAGCAAGCAATTAAAGCAGCAAAAAGTCTGTGTACATGTTTGTGTAAAAATTTCAGTTCAAACCACTATTTTACAAAAGAACATGCCTATGATTTTGAGCAATTCTATCTTGATTATGTACCCATAATCTTTCCAACACTCAGAATATAAAATATGAAAACAGAGAAATGAATATTTTTGAGAAAGTTTAAATAAGTAAACAGTATTACTAAATCAACTATGAGGAAAATAAATCTACAGGAGTCACAAAAGAGAAAGAGCCTTGTTTTTATTCAAGAAAAACAATTTCCGTGTCTGTCTTTTGCGAGTGTATATACTCTTACCCTGAATTACAGAAACAGTTCCACAGCCCTTGGCCGTGGCTCCAGAGCAGGCGATTAAACACACGGTTAAAAAGTCGGTACAAATGTAAACATTCCACATCTGAAACTCTCCAGATATGCTTCAGGACAGAGCGAATACTGACTTTCACAATGTCTAAAACCTACAAAAAAGATTACATTGACAAAAGAAATAAATAAAAGTTATGGAACAGTTTAGAAAGCAACTTGAAAATTACCTCCACAGGTTCTAGGATGGATTAATTAAAAAAAAAATACACTTTTAGCACTTCACTTGTTGCACATTACATCAAATGCATGCAATCAAAAACATGTTATTTATTCATTTATTACATTCATACGCTGTCCAAGGTGACTCTAAACAAATATAAATTATTTATTAGGCACAAGGCAATTCCCACAACTACAACCACAACAAAAGGAAATATAAAGGGAAAGGAGGAGGCAACTTCTAGAAACTTAGTTTTTTTATAAAGTTTAATTTATCTTCTCTTTTATAAATCAGAACTATTTTCAGAGGTATAAAACAACTATTAGGAGGTATAAAACAATGGCTTCCAGATTTACAAAATTTGACTCCGTTTACCATGATTGTCGAGTTGTAGCATTTTCTGATAAAGGTCGAATTCAAAAGAAACTTGTTTTTCCCATTTGCAACCCAAGCCAGCTAAACACAGTATTGATTGGCTAAAAATCTTTGATGTCATGAGATGACCTCTGGAACAGTGTTTCAGCAATCATGATAATGACAATGAAAAAGTTTTTGAATCAGTGCATCAGTGCCTCAAACTGAGAAAAACTCTGCCTGACATGTAGAAAAGTGGAAACAAATTCAAGGGATCTAATTTCAGTGTCCTGATTAATAAGTTTTCGTGCCACTGGTATTCCAAGCACGAGCAAATGCTGAATTCGATCTGCTGAAAAAAAGACAGTCCCTAACATTTCTGTGCTTCAATATTCACTCTTGATTTCCTATAAGGCTAACACTATTTGTACATTCTATTTTCCTACCTAAAATCATATCCAAGCTAGTTAAACTCTAAGTTAATGCTCTCAAACACAAGGCATCTATAATTCTCATTGTTTTCTGAATATCTTGCAGATGGTTTGAGGGTAAGTTCTTTCATTTGATTACGCAGGAAGTCAGTAAATTATGGCAGTACAGGCATGGCTAATATGATATCTTAAATAGAAACCGATACTATTCTTGTTTAATTTGACTAGACTTATTTATAACTGTTTCTGGCTCATAGTGAGGCATTACTGTTATCCATTTTTCTTTTTTAAAAAAATAAGAGTTACAATTGTTCTTATGGAAGCTTTAATTTGTCTTCTATTTATATACTGTATTTTTATGTATTTGAACAAAATAAGTAATTTTATTGCCCTCCTGGATCCAGCCCCGGTTAGTCTATTTGAAGTATTTCTTTTTCTTTCTTTCTTTTTTTGGATATGTACTGTACTTTACCACTCAGTAATGTAATATCTGAAGGGCTGATTTCTGTAATTAAATGACATAGGACAGGCCTATTAAAGTAAATGTGGCTACTTAGATGCAGACCTCACTGCTGGAGATATATACAGAGCCTTGGAAGAGAAATCAAAACTGGTCACATGAAATAAGTCCTTCTACTTTAGGACAATTGACCTTATTTCAATTCCTTTCAGCATTGACTAGATGTCATAGACCCACGACTTGCTGCAATTAACTTATCAATTTCAATTTTCTGTAAACGAATGTTAGAGATTCATAGTCTTTATACTGGACCAACATGTTCCATTCAACATCAAATGTGGAACTTTAAATATAAGAACATTGCAGAAACTATTTTGTGGCTTTAAGGCTAATTGACGATGAATTAAAATAAAAGCTGGATTTAAAGAAAAATTATTTAAGGATGCCTGGACTAGAAACTCTGTCCAAAGGAATACAGACAGAAGGATGGACATACCAGGGTGTACAAATGCCTGGAAACCACAGGTAATTTTATACACAATGCAGTAAAATGGAATTTAGACTTAGACTTACAGGGACAAAAAAACAATTTTCTATTTGCAGAGATGTTTTGTGTTGCCTATAGTGACTGCATGGTTTTGCAGACATGTTTCATATTGTGTAAGAACTGCAAAACCTCAAATAGCTCTTCCACTAATCTATTGACAGCATGTTCCAAAAATATACCCTTCTTTGAACTTGGTCATAAATTGCCAAGTCAAGATAATATAACCGTAACAATTATGATCACAAATCTAATACAATAGAAGCAGGTTCAGAAACAAGTTTCTATACCAAACCTCACACATGATATGGTTACCAAAAACCTTCTATCTTATGTGTCATCCTTTTGTACAGCAGAGCAGGTCTAGCCATAGATACAACTTTTCCATTAACTTAACCCTTAAAATGGATATATATCAAAGTATTGGTTTGTATTTCTGATTTGTCATAATTGCTGTATATTGTCCTTGACCGATATCTTGCAAATATATATATTTTATACCGCTACTTTCTCTTTGCTTTTTATTCCTTTTTTTTTAAGCACTTGCCCTTGCTCCTATAAAAAGCATTGCTTTTTCCAATAGGGTTACAGTATGTATTCACACACATTAAACTGCAATGTCAGTGTCAAAGCTAATCTTAAAAACAAGATTAGGTTTAAATACAGAGAAGCCTACAGAACTGTCTGCTTGACAAAAGAAGTTAATAGTACTTCAGATAACATTCATTCTCCGAGTATCAGGCATATTTTCTCCAAAAGAATACACTTTCTACTCCACAATCTAATATGTCATCCTGACCTAACCAGTGTATCTGAAATATCACTTAAAACAGCAAAAGAAAGCTGGTTAAATATGATGATTCTCCTTTAACCACCTACAGGAAAATACGAGTTGGGATGGTTTCAAGCCTGGGACTAACTTAAAGCACAATTGTGGGAACGACAAGGTAAGGAGAAATGAAACAGCACAAATATTCCTTATTTTTTGACATGTCAATTCTGGGAACTTCCATACTGGTACATGTTTAGGTAGCAATAGCTTGAGTACGAGTTTGGAGAAGGAAAGTGGAAGGAAATGATCTACCAATACAGAGATGTATGCAGAAAAACAGCTTTACATCAGCCCTTCCTCCTTCCCTCCCCCACCTCGGGAACTTTAAGGCAGCATGAGTAATTGGATCATACCCAAGTTCTAACTATAAAAGGAAGATGCTTCCGCACCTCAATATAGATGCATATCTCAAGAAGAGACTTCCAAAAAGAAGAGGAAGTTGCAGGCAAACAAGAGGAGACACTACGGAAGGGAAAATGTCATTTGAAACAAGCATCAGCTACACAGGACCGACAACAGCACCAAAATATTATCTGTGCCAATTGATCATAGTGTAATTGTGCACCAACTGTTTTGTAGTGCAGAACGCATTGTCAAAGTGGATTTTGTCCTTAACGTTGTCTTGATAGGCTTGGTTTTGAGAAACCTGATGGTGCAGTTACTTTACCTAAACCTACATTGTGATGTAAAAATCAGTGGTCAAGATGACAGATTTCATTATTAAATGGTTTATATTGGTTTGAGCAAAATATGTTTTTCCTATTAGGGCTGCTCTTATTTTAATATGCAATTTATTAGCACCACAAATAATGCACCACAGTATTACAATTACTGCTTAAACCCAAAGATAAACACAAAACAGAGACATTTCTCTGTATAGCATGTTCCACCATTTTGCTATTTTGAAACTGTAATTCTCTTGCTCTGCTTAGGTGGCAATACAATTACTCTTGGAATGTGCCACCTGCTCAGATGAAATGGAAAAGCAGCACTACATAATGGTCTGTCTACTTCCCTGATACTCATTCTTAAAAATATGGAGGACTCCGGAATTTAAAGGTACAGTATTAGCAAGACTTAATAAAGCAAATGACTAATATGACTAATGACTAAATAACTAATAATAATAGTTCACATGGCTAACCTAGAGTGAAAACAAGAAGTTGCTCCTTACCTTTCGCTGTTTTACAGAATCTAATTTTATTAACCAATATGATGCCACTTTTGATTTATGGTATTTCCAGTTATCCATTATCTATATCAAAGAGTAAAGAATTAATGTTAGAAAGGAGAAAGGGGTGGTTTTTAATTAATTAACTATTCACACTATTCATTCTTTCACTCATTCATTTCTTCTACTGTCACATGTCAAATGCAACTGAATTTGCTTTTTGTCTTGTCTGCATTAGTGAGAACAAACATCAGAGTAAATATTGCAATCATTACTGTGCAAATGTGGGGATTGCCTGTAAATTAACCATGAAGCAATAACATCCATGAGGAAGTCAAATTAGTCAGTCACACAAAATCATCATCATACCCTACAATGGAATGTCACCCCTTTTGTATGTTCATCATAATGTTGCACATACATATCAAAGAGATAATACTTGCAGCTGGAGGTATCTAATGTGATCAAGGTATCTCACCTGCCAGATAAGTATACCTAATGTAAAAACATTACCTTCCTGGATCAGGTCAAGGGCTCATTTAGCTCTGTTCACACAGTGGCCAATCATATGCATTTAAGGAACTCACAAACATATTCAGGAAAGCAATCTTCTTTTACTATTACCCTTTAGCAGATGACATTTAAGACGTGCTATCTGTGATTCAGGCTATAGCCACCAATATTAATAACTGGATTCTCCATGAATGTGCCTAGTATCCTTTAAGTATAATTTAAACTGAAGACCACTTCTATATCCAATAGCCATTAATTCCACCCTTTGCCTAGATTATGTAAAAATTAAAAAAATATCACTTGTCTGTTATTAGTCTTGAATCCCTCCACATTTAATTTTAAAGGTGACTTCAAGTTCTAACACTGTGAAAAAAAGAGGAAAAACCCCATCTACTTATATTTTCCTTCCATGAATTTGTTATAGTTAAACTGTATCTCCCCTCTCGGCAGATCTCATCTTACTCATAATAATTTTGATTAGAATATTTTGAATTTTGTTTTCATTCTACTGTGTCATCCCTGAGGGTGTGTTCCAAATTGTTTTAAGACTGTCACTGAATTGCTGGATTTAAAAAAAATACAGTAATTCTTTTTCTAATCATTTGAGGCATGGAATTACCTTTTTATAGAATGCTTGCATGCTGTGTTGATACTTCATTAATAGAATATTATTTATTAATGTCATTAATATATAACAATAACGTAGAAGTGAAGTTTCAAGTATTTTACCCCCATATTTTGCACACACATTATTTAATCTGAAATCATTTGTCATTTTGAGACTTATGCACCCAATTCTTTGGAGCTCTTTGCAACCCCATTTTGAATTTGCTACCATGAACTATGAAGAGTTTAGTATCATCAAAAAACATGGCTATCTTGTGGCTCATTTTTAAATAGACTGAAGGTGCCCGCTCCTCTTCTAAACATTGCTCTAAACAGAACATTTCTATTTAGGAATTAGCAATTCAAAAAGATTCCCATTGCTGCTGAATTTGCTAAATTTCTTAAGTGTTCCTAAGTGTACATTTTCTATTTGTTTTGTTTTACAGCTGTCATTTTTGTATACAGATATAGGAATGCAAAATTTTGCAAACATAGCCTGATGTTAAAGCAACATAAACATTCTTTTAAAATACCGTGTTATAGATAGTTCCACCTATAGAACTGGAATAGTACCTGAGTACTATTCCAGTTATGCCACTAGATGGCACAAATATGTTATTTTAAAAGGAATATGCTGAAAGACTAGCAATATTGATGCTAATTTATATGTGAAAGTAAAAGAAGTTTTATATTCTCCTCCCTCCACCAAGGATGGAAACTTCCAATAATTTAAATTATATTCAGATGCCTTTCTGCCCACAGCAAAAAAAAAAAAAGCAATAGTGCAATATTATTCTGCTAATAAGCCAATCAGGATTAGGATCTAATCTTTCCAAAAGTTATTATTAATTGAAAAACAGTCCCGTGTAGTAGCTATGGAAGATACATAAAGGATTTTGTGTCATATTAAAGAATAATAACTTGATTGTGGCATAAGCTTTTGATCTGTAAAACTGCTTTAGCAAAGACATGCGATAATTGAGTTGTCATCCATATTTTTTGAAAACTTTTTAGTACCTGACTTTCTAGCTTATATTGTAGCTTCCCCAACAGGTAAGCTGTTAGTTTGAAAAAATTATGTAGCTCAGACAAACAAGCCAGGTTACATACTATATATTCACAGCAATTTGCCCCAGAGAAAATAATCTTTTTCATTCCCAGATCCCAAATATTTCATGACTTTAGAAAAACTCAAGTAATCTACATTCCATCTACACCAGGCATGTCCAACCCACGGCCCTGGACAGGTAGTAATGCAGTCCTACAAGATCATAAACTTTTAACATTATGTGATTTATATACCACTAGCTGATAACCCGGCATTGGCCGGGTATTTATTTATCCCAATCCTGTATTAGACAGGAATGGCAATGTGAAGTGGCAACATAAGTGCGGAATGGGCTGACCTTCCTCCTTCCATTAACGTCTCCGCAATTCCTGAAGAGACGATGGCAAGAGCAACTTCTCCCTGAGCCCTGATTTCGGTGACAATTAAATTAGTTAAAAATGTTTTCCCTGTGCC
>JANHJO010010556.1:165044-183414 GCA_032468235.1 Pseudoxyrhopus heterurus
TGCAATCAAGTCTGGATCGATTTACCTTGAGTTTATATCGATTGTTTGCACATGTATTATTGTGGTTGAAGGTAAAGTAGTCGTTGGCAGGAAGAACATTGTAGCAGATTATTTTATGGGCTATGCTTAGATCAGTCTTAAGACGACGCAGTTCAAGACTGTCTAAGCCTAGAATTTCTAGTCTGGTGGTGTAAGGGATTCTATTGCGATTTGTAGAATGAAGTACTCTTCTTGTGAAGTTCTGGAACAGTTCAGTAAACAGCAGTTCAGCACAAATTTTTTTAACCTCATTTATTAAGCAGTGTTATATTAATATTGTTTGTAAACAAGTTAAAATTCCATGAATTGTGTTAATAAAATTGGCTGTTTAAAAAAATGTTTCTTCATATTTTTCACCATTGTAGTATGAGAAGTAACATAGAAATGCAGATGTAAAGCAAACTTTGCTGTAAAATAATTAGTCATGACAGTATTTTTGAAAGATTAAAAATTGATAGTGAAGTTGTGTATAAATTTGAAATACGGTAACTATCAAATTGGTGTGGGATGGCATTAACCACATTGTTTAAAGTAATTTATATTCTCTTTTCGAAAGTAGTTTGATATTTCATTATCAGCTTTACATGTGTCTAAATATTATCTTTTCACACATGGGAATTGTTTTGATATATTTGCCAACATGAAAGAAAATTAGTTTTCTTTGTTTATTGTCTAATCAGACAAGCATGTATCTTTATAAGTCTGCACAATGCAATACTTGTCTTTAGCAATTACTAATTCTCACCATATATTTTCCTGTGTCCCTGCCATTTTTTAATTACAATAGCTCTGTAAATTTTTATCATGATATAAGTAGCTTTTCTCCTCTGTTTTAAAAGAAAGTACCCCAAAGATATTATTCATTTATGATTATATAAATTATAATTATATTTATTCATTAATAATTGATCTGGCATATATACATATTCTTGGACAGGTTTCTAGGTAAAGTTCTTTGTGTTAAATCCTTACTTCATAGGTTTCATTTTTGATAAAAAGTTTTTCTGTACTGAGTAAAAAGTTTTAAAGATATTAAACATGTTTCAGGATTATGGGAAAAACATAATTTTGAATTTCAATTTTACAATGTTAAACCATGCTGCTTTCCTTCTGAGTTTAAAATAATAAAATATTGTGCTTTTAACTGTATTTTGTACTTCAGTTTGAGATTATAATAGTTACACTGAAAAGTTTTAAACAAGCTTGCATAGTATATAAAAATGAATAGTGAGCACCTAGAAATATAGTAATTACTTCAGTGAAGTAATTCTGTGAATTATATTACGTGAATATGGTATGCATATTTGTAAAGTTAAATAGTGAACATGGTGGTGTAAATAAATATAGTTACATTAGTTATTGCAATGAAGAACATAATTTCTCAAGATGTTTTCCAGGGAACATAGGAGGATACACAAGTGGTTTGACTACATCCTAGTCAGGAGGCAAAACCATACAATAAGCTAGTAATCCAATAGAGTGTTTCAATAAAGCACAGTAGGGGACGATTCTTTGGGTAAGAGGAATTCATATCAGCACTAGTAGGTGATTGGATGCCTATTTAATTCAGTGCAGAGTGTTTCATCCAAGTTATGTGGACAATACAGATGTTGTCCATCCCTTCCTTGTAGAAAAAAAAGTATTGCAGAGCTTCTTATCCCTCTACCCAAATAGAATATTTAGACTTTAGTGCATTTACATGCTACATTTTCACTACCCCATTTGGTACCATTGGGGAGCAAAAGTGGAGGAAGAAAAGAATGAGGAATGAGGAGTCCATTGTATAGTTTCCCACCTCAAGGTGTGTGTATGGTGGGTATGCCACACATAATTTCTAGTCCTTTTCAAAGCTACCAACTGACACATTTCTTTGTAAACCATTCTGGTCCTGAATAATACTGTGGTTGATGGTATCCAAAGCTCTCAAGAAATCAGAGAGCCAGGATGCATGCACCATCCCCATCCTGAGATGGTCACAGACCATCAATAAGCACCACACATACCACCTCTATACTATAACCTAGTCTAAATCCTAGTTAGAGATGATTGTCTGCTTTTTCCAGGGCCCTCTGAAGTTGGAGGCTGACTGTCTTCTCAACAATTTTCCCTAAAAAGGGAAGATTGGAGATTGGATAAAAATTGTCCATTTCAGTAGGTTCCAAGGAAGGTCTCTTGAAAACAGACTGTGCCATCCCATCTCTCAAAGAAGCATTTACTACAATACTGCATTAATCTATCCATATGTCCATTCCTTTGAGGCCTTAACCAACCAAGAACAGCATGGATCAGATATATTAATAACAGGGAACTGCTGAAAACTACCTGTTTTCTATTGGCAAAGTTCAGATTGGATGCAGTTCTACTAAAGTTACATTTATGTTTGTCATATTTAAATACTACAGATTCTTTCTCAAAGCTCCTCAGATATCACTAATGGATTACAGAGAAGTTAACATTGTTCTATAAGTACCGGTACTTTGAATAGAATGCTTAATTTTAAATTTGTACTATTTATACACTTAATATTCAATTTGCAGCAACCTCCAAGCATCCATCCTCAAAAGATATTAGGCTGTAACTCCTAAAACAGTAAAACTGAAAACACATTTGAAGAATGCCAAACTGAGAATATTTTGCTAAACATGCTTAGTATATTCATAATCTGTAGTTTTGCAGAATTGTATATTCTTAGCAGCCTAAAATTCTTTATTGCTATATTTAGCAATTCATAAGCAGGACTTCTGGATGCTTTCTAATTGATGAATTCACAGAATTAAAAGGGGGAGTGACATTAACTTTAGACTTACACATTTGAACAAATTCTAAGAAACATTAACTTGAAAATATAAATATATCACTTGGTCATTTTCCATATATAAATGAGCAAGTATAATTTTTAATTTGGTTCCCTTTATCTAGTTTTGTAACTTGTTAGAGAACAAATCAGTGTTTTAGGTCATATTTATGTAGAAATACTGAAAGTCCAAATGGGTTTGTAAACTTTTAAACACCACTGTAATAGGCTAGTTAAATTTGTGCTTTAGTTTTGTGATTGCCAAAGGCTTTCTGGGATAGTTATATTTAAATAATCAAAATTTGAAGTTCAAATTTTCAAACCTTTTAAATAATTTTATTGGCCAATAAAATATTTAGGATTCATTTACTGACTAGTGCTCCAAAAGTTGCTGGCTCCATCTCTGCAATTGGAAAGGTACAAATTTCAAACCATCAGTCCACATTTTGGTAAAGGTTAAGCTGGTCATTCAAATACAGAATAACCCCAAATTAAGCTATCTCAAACTATATTTACACTTCATGGCTTGTTATGGCTGGAAAAGGACACTAGCATCACATACTGTATTCACTGAACAAGAAGGGCATCTGCAGGATTGTATATTACTTTTGACAAAAGTATAAGTGCGGTGCCACATTGCAAACTCCATCTCTTGGATACATGTGCCAATCAGATTGACCTGCTTGGACTCCCACTGCAGGCATTCACTGCTGCATTACAAGCAAAAGCAGAACTTTTCTAACTCTTGTATCTCCAGTATGCTGAAAGCCATGTTTCCAAACAATCATGTTGCACATTTAAATGGAATATCATGGACAATGGTAGGGATCTAAAGTTTCTAGAAGATAGTTGTTCCTAAAGCATGTACAAAAACAAAATTAACACTATTCTAATTTAAGTTCACTAATAGTTCACTGCCTTGCATTAAAAAGTTAAACAATCTGAAGTCCCACCACTATGTATGTAACATATACCGGTATTAAGTTTCCTTGATTTAATTATTGAAACACTTTATTTTAGCTTTACTGTGCAAGACAAAATTTGTGCCAGCTTGTAGCACAGTAAGGAAAAAAGAGCTGTCTTGTAATTTTCATCTATCAAGGTTTGGAGAGAATACTACCAGCGGCTTTTAGAAGTTTATTTATTTATATGCATGTTATGTAGTGGAGAAAATAAATCTAACAAAATGGAGATTACATCTTTTCCCCACCACCAACCCCATCATTTGACATCACTAGTATTACATCCAGTTCATCTCTTTGTCTAATCCTATCACACCCAAATTGACTCTCTCTGTCCCCAGCCAAAACTTCTGCAGGCCTATCTAGACTAAAGAATAGAAGCTTCCAGCACAGCCCAAGGGCAGCCCTAATATGGGAGTCATAGCATAGTATAAAGGTAAAAAACCCCAGTGTCCTATGCTCAATCAGCCTGATTGTCTCAGCACTCCATCTTCTTAACAGTGGACTCCCACAGCAGAAAGTGCTGCTGCCATCCAGAAAGGCTCATTTCCTACTAGTAAAAACCACCTCCAGTACACTGTCAAGGAACTACCTAGATTCCCCAAACTGGCCAGCAAGCAAAATTGATCCCTAAAATTTCCCGCCTTACAGCCCTCAACTTCTATAAAAACATATTTGCTTTTTCCGGGTCCCTCTTTCTTATAAAAGCAGGCACCTAATTATTTCTGAATGTGAATGAAGTTGGAGGAAAGACATTGTGCTCCTTGAATGGTTTCCACAAATGTTGCCCATGCCAGAAGGCTCTGAAATTGATAATTTATTTATCTATTTATTTATTTGCTGTCTGTCTTTTGAAAGGGTCTGAGTAATTATCTGTTTTTTGAAAGGATCTGGATAATTAACAGAAACACCACCAAACAATTCCCTCCAGATAATAAATAAGCTCCAATTGTCCTTCCCTGTGCTATTCCAGAGACAAAGAAAATTATAATCCAACAACAGCCATTCATCAGAGATGATTACATTGTTGGGTTGAGAAACTGAGTTATCAATTATATATTTAAAAAAAAAATACTGTTGACAATATTTACTGTCTTATTGCTATCCATTTTAGAAGCTTGAAGCAAAGTAGGATAGAAATATATTATTTTTATTCTGCCCTTGTTATTTTTATAAATAACTCAAGGCAGCGAACATACACAATGCTCATATTTTCTTATATAGTAGAACCTCGGTTCGCGACCGCAATCCGTTCCCGGACTGTGGGAGTGAACCAATTTGGTCGCGTTCTAAAGCGACCAAATTGCGCATGCGCAGACAATTCTGCGCATGTGCAGAAGGGAAAACGGCACAGAAAGGAATCTTTCCGTGCCGTTTTTTGTTTGTGAACAGAGTTTTGAGTCGGGAACCGATTCAAAACTTGGAATTTTTGTTCGTCATGTGAATTGGTCGTGAACGGAGGCGTTCGCAAACCGAGGTTCCACTGTAACGACAAACCTGTGAGGTGGGTTGAACTGAGAGAGTGACTGGCCCAAAGTCACCCAGCCAACTTTCAAGGCTAAGCTAGAACTAAAACTCCTGGTGTCATGGTTTCTAGTCTGTGCCTTAATCACTAGACAAAACAGGTTCTTATATATTTTTAATATTATTATATTAATAAGCTTTAGAAATATTTCTAATATATTTATAACCACTGAATTATTTTAAAAGTGTATATTTTTTTATTTATATACTCTGTATTACTTTAGATTATTATTTAACATGTTTCCATACAAGTACCGGTAGGAATGAAAAAAAACCCAAAAATTGGACTGCTTTCATCTTCTATAAGTAATGTTTTAAATCAGAGACTAATATTTAGTATATCATTTTGAAGTAGAATTTGTCCCTTTGCTATAAAAAGATTCACTAGTTTAATGTGTGCCCCTTTGGCTGCATTTTAATGTTTCAACAATAGGTGCCAGTAGTTATCTTTTGAATTTAAAATAGAAATGTGATCAGGGCTGTCATAGCAACAACTTCCTCTTAGCATTGTTATTTATAGAACTGGTGTTGCTTCTTTTTTTTTAGATTGTCAGGCTAAAGAAAGACTTACTAAACACTTTTTATAAAGCCTTAAGAATATCAATAAACCTCAGTTCTTGACTGATTTTAAACTTCATGCATTGTATTTCAGCTGCTATAGTTGTTATAATCAGGAACCCAAGCATTTCAGCATAATTATTAAGATACTATATTGCTCTTTCTAAAACCCTCCCCTTCCTATGTAATACTGTAGGCAACTTTTGAAGTCTCCCTTTTTTCAGAAGTTCTTTATATTCAGTAATTAATATGAATAGACATGAATGGACATGTGCACCTAGATAACAACTGAAGGATTTGTTTGGATCTCAACCACAGTAAAGTTGATTGATCTTATATGTGAAGCAGTGCCACTACAGTTAATGTATAAGATATGCACAGTTCGTTACAATTTGATTGATTGTGTGCCATCAAATCAGTGCTAACTCTTAGTGACCACATAGATTTTCTATATGATGATCTGTGCCTAGCCTGGTGTTTCAGACCTTCCAGCAGTACACCCACTGTTGTTGTTATTCAGCTTCCTTTTTTTACTGATCCTCCACATCTTCTCTTTCCATCCACCTTTCCCAGTATTATAGACTTCTTCAGAGAGCTTGGTCTTCATATAATGTTTCTGAAGTATGTTAAATTCAGTCTAGTCATTTGGGCCTCAGGTGAGAATTCTGGATTGATATGTTCAATGATTCATTTTTTGTTCTCTTTGTGAACCCCATAATAATTCTAAAATGTTGTTCTCTATGGTATTCTTCTCTAATACCATAGTTCAAAAGTTTCAACACTAGTTCTATTTTGCTTCTAGGTTTCCTTTCCGTATATTCCTATATCTCTGTAATAGAAATTCAGATTATTCATTCATTCAATTCAGTTTTCCCCCCAATGCCATCTCTCTGCTAAACAACTAATTCCCACAACACTGTCAAATCATTTACTAGGACTGTATTACTATTAGTCTTCTCATCCTTCCTAGTACCTATCTCTTCCGATGACTATGTCTATCTAACATACACACACACACATAACCTATGATTATCACTAAGTGTTGTATCTTATGATTCTTGATGTATGTATTTTATTTTATTTTTTCTTTATGTATACTGAGAGCATATGTACCAAAGACAAATTCTTTGTGTGTCCAATCACACTTGACCAATAAAGAATTCTATTCTATTATGATTTAATAATTACCATGGTTATGTATGCAAAAAGATACTATAATCCACTTGTATGTCTAAAAGCTATATCTTTAAATTATATGTATCTGGGAAAGAACCAAAAAGCCCAGGAGCATCAATAACATTTCTATGTGTGTATTATGTATCTCTCTTCCTATTATATCCCAATGAAAGAAACTATAAATGATCATTAAAATGTATACCTAATTAGAACAATATGGATATAACTCTTTCCTAATTAGTTTCTCTACATATTTCTGTCTCATTGTCAGTTGAATTCCTCTACAACAATCTGTGTGGTTAAAAAAAAATACTGAAAAGCAGAAAAAGCTTCATTTCTCACCACCATCCCCATTTGCTTTGTATCTAATATCCTACAAAAATAATTTAGTGTTAGTAGAGTTCAGTTTTTCAGATGCTGCAGAGTTACCAGTATTATTCTTAACCATTTTTGGTTGAGGCTGAGAAAAGCAATAATCTAAGAAAAGAACCTACAATTAGATATAGATTCTTCAGGGGAATATAAATGAGGTTTTAAAGCTGGCTCCCTCCTTGCTGAATAAGAGATGCATCCATAGCCCCCACCCTCTGCAACCCTAGTTCCCTAGACACTTGACATCCTGCTCCCCTTGAATCAATTGTCAGTCAACTTATACTTTTAGGAGGAAAGGAGCACGAATTCTGAATATCTACAGCAACCTTCACTTATCATGCTTTCCCCAAACCATCATTTCTATTTTCTGTATCTGAAACATTCAAAGCATTTATATTAATCCAGTGATCATTTGGTTAACAGGTTTGTTATCTTTCAACAACTTTTTAAAATATGCTAATAAAATTGCACATACTGTAATATCCTGAAGATTTTGATGTCTATCGCCTACTTTTTAAGTGTGATTAATGCATGTCTCCAAATGCAAAAGAGCTATGCAATTCAGTTAATCTTCAAAGATTATGATTCCTTGGCACTTCCACCACATGTGAGTGTGCATATTTTCAGTATCCAAAGACCCCTGGTTTCTGACTGGGCTCGCTATCTCTTCCACTTCATAATTCATGTTTTTCTCAATCCCAACCAAACCTGGCAATAAGGCTTCAAGTAGCGTTGTAGTAATATGAAAGCCGCCATGCAACTTTTGCATCAGGAAATGAAGCAGATATAATTTCCCAAAACAATCTGCCCAACTGCATTCACAAAATGCATAAACACAGATACGCGAGGATAAATTCAGAGATTGCAAGACAGATGAATGCTTGAAGCTCTTTTTTGCCTTTCCTTAAGCTTTGAGTTGTCTTTTTGTTATTTATCACAGAAAGTGGAGAGAACAGTGACAGAGAGTAAGAATGGGGACTGGTTGGCTGATTCTCCCATAGTTGCTCTGTCTTCTAGTGGCTAAATTGAGCTGAGTGTGAATTGGATGAAGGTGCTGTCTATGAACTGCAGTCATGCTGGCACCTAGATAATAAAAAAAAGGCCCAGGTGCCTACGAACTGCAGAACGTGAAGAGAATTGGAGTGAAAGTTGATGCACAAAAAGTTGAAATATAGAGTTTTGGGAATCCATATTGATGTGGTAGAGAAGACTGATCTCCACTCCTTGCTAATTCTATCCTAAAAGTCATTCATTTGAAGCCTCCTCCCTTCCTGGAGCATCTGCATTACTCCACTTTCTCTTACGTTTTCAAGGTGAGTAGGAGTGAGGCGGCCAGAGGGGCATCTCTGGCTGGGTGTGGAGTTGAGCACATTCTGCACAGGATTGTGAGAGGCCTCCAATTCCTCTTTCCACAGTGGTGCCTTGTTCAGGATGAGGGTCCGAGCCTTCAGAAGCAAATTAAATAAAACATTAGTTCATCTGAAGAAAGGTAAGAGAAAGGAGTCATCAGTTGCACAGTTTTAGCAGGGCTAATAAAAAGAGATGTCATCCTGAATATTATTGTAAAAAGCTGTAGAAGATTTAAAATATTCCAAAATACTTTACTAAAAGAACACATCTGAAATGCTCTCTTGTTCCCTTAAAGTGTGCAGAGGTTCTCCAGGAAGGAGCAGGGTGAGATTAAAAGGTTGAGGGTTAGGGATAATCACATCGTTATGGCCATCTTGATTTTTTTAACTGTCTGCAGACCCCTTTCAAAGTGCTCCAGTCTTGAGTGCCCCAGGGGCAGAATGGCAGATATAAATGCCCTCAAATGTAAAAATAAATAATATCAGACAATCAATAATGTTAACCTTGTGATTTGTAGGCATCTTTATTTTTATTTTGAACAACCAGTGTTTTTTTTCCTTCTTTTCCTTGCAATTCATTTACCAGGATTCAAAAATTTTGAAGTTACACAGGTTGAAACTCAACAATTCTGGTGAGGGACAAGTACCTGCCATCACAAAAGGGGGCTGGAACTTTTTTTTAAATTAAAAACAAAGTCTGCACTATTTGGCCACTGAGTTCTCTCCTTCAGTTTTTAAATCTTAAGCCATTTCACTCTTCCCTGACATGTTTCAAAGAGAACTAGAAGGTCAGCATCATTTAAATATATGGGCTTGGAGTTCTGTCCTGTTAAGATATCATCATATCTTCATTCATGGTATAAACATTCCATGGTTGTATTTAACTTGTGGAGGTTGACAGAGAGAAGTAAACAGCATATATTAAGATCCTTGCTCCTTCTCTCTCTCTACCAGAAAATACCATATCTAGGACCTTTTAAGATCAAAATAAAGGTATCTCACATAAAAACCAAGCTATGCCAATGAACACATTTGTCTCCATCTCTTCCCCATGTTACATTTGCTTCTCCCACTCCTCACTTTGGTGTAGAACTGGAGAAGAGTATTGGACAATAACTGGTGCTTCTCAGCCAAGAAGCGATAGCGGCGTTTCTCCTCCAGCTCAGCAGCCTGTTGGCTTTCACTGACAAAAACTTGTAGCTCACTACGCAAGTGAATTATGTTCTCCTGGAGTTAAGGAAAGAGAGAGGGGTTGGGGAGAAAAAATCCCTGTCAACCAGATTCTCCAATAGGGAAGGTCATTTCAGGATCTCATATGTTGAATTTTTAAAGTTGACTGGGCCTACACAGCAGTCGTTGAATCATTGCAGTGCAAGGTCCATTCCCTTCTGAGATACTTTCTCCACCCCCATCCCTCATTTGGACTCAGATTTATTGGGTTACTGTTTAGGCCACAGCTCTTCCTCCTGTCTCCCAAGGTTATTCTCACGGTCCATTACATTGCCTGATGTTTGCTTCCTAGGGAATAGCTTTAGGATTACGGCATAGTAACATCCATGGTTAGTGTGTTTAAAGTCAAGATGGTGACTATGAATAACACACCTGCAAAAGTGATAATACACTTGTGGTTGCCATCTTGATTTTTTTGAAGCTCTCCTTTGGATCCTCTGGTAGGAATTATGTATGACCTATCTTTGTGGGAAATTGGAGACAGATTTAGACCTGTCCTAGCATCCTACTATTTCTCGAAACAACTCAAGGCAACTAACAAGATCCTTTATTTTTATTTTGAAAAAGAAGTACCCTCAGGAAACAAATTTAGCTAAAAAAATCATTAAAGTTCTCTATAAGGATACATCCATCCAGGGCACTTTATGAATGTGGGGATTTAAACCAAAGTCTATCCATTGTAATCCAATATTCTGGGATTACTCCACTGTTTTTTTAAGCATTTAGTTAGCTGGATCCTCATCTCTAGTCTTCCTCCACTTCCCACCAAACCCAGACAGCCTGCTTCCTACCTTCAGCTCCCAGACATTCTTATCTCGACGATTCTCCATTCTCCGCAGGTCCATCGTGGATTTATCTATACTGGTTACTCTATGCCGGTATTCCTTCTCATATCGTTGGCGACTGTCCTACAAGTGAACATGTTTAAAATAAATAAAATCTTTATTCTGAATTCAGGAAAAAAAATTTAACAAGTTAGTATAAATATGGTGGTAGCTACAAAGACTATAAATATAGCTGGTTAGATTTTCTGTACACAGCTGTGTGGTTCATGAACAATAAATTGTTTGCTCAGCCCAGCCCAGCCATTAATATACTGTACATAGCAACTTGTAAAAGACAAGATGAATTCAAGGGACACAGCACCTACAGTGGTGGTTCAGTAGAGAATAAGGAGAGAAAGCTAAGAAGAAGCAGGCAAAGGATCAGTCTGATGCTTACATTAATAAACTGTACATCCAGCTTGGTGTTTTTTTCCATGTGCTGCAACAAATCTACGTGGAAGGTCTCTGCCTATTCAAAAAAGAAGGCATTGTCAGAAATCATGTCTTACTCATCTAGTATACCTGAGCATTAAATGGGGGTGAGAACATCATTCAATAGTAGAGGATATACTGTATGTATTGTATCAGGCATCTCCAGCTCCTTAATTAGTCATGTAGCAAGCATCTTTCTGCCTAATATTAATCAAGGCATAGAATAGCAGCAAGACAGGAACCACATTTGCAATTATGATCAAATAGCATATGTAGGGCACTGAAAATCATTGACTAATGCTGTTTACAAAAATCAGCAGTGTTGCATATGAATGTTTTGGATTTTTTTGAGCAATCATCTCTTAAATTGCCTGCAGCTTCTTGGCTTCCTATTTTCCAGTTAAATTCCAAGGAAAGGTATGGGGGAAGGCGGATTCTCATTGGCCTTTTCCAGTAATAGTGCTGCTGTTATAACTCTATTGTTAGAGAGCTTTTTTCTTCACCTGGAAAAATATGGAGAAATCATTCAATTTTTCGTTTCAGTAGAGTATGTTGACTTGCAAGGAAGTGTCTAAATTAGAGATACTATCCTGCATAAAAAACAAAGGTTTCCCCTGTCCAGTTATGGCCAATTCTAGGGGGCGGTGCTTATCTCTGTTTCTTAGCCGAGGGAGCCATCATTGTTTGTGATCGTGGCCAGCATAGCTAAAGCATGATGCGCACAGAACACTGTTACTTTGTCATTGCAGTGGTACCTATTTACCTACTTGCATTTGCATGTTTTCAAACTGTTAGGTGGGCAGGAGCTGATGCAAGAATGGGAGCTCACAGTGTCACATGGTGCTTGGGTCTCGAACTGCCAACCTTTCAGTTGACAAGCCCAGATTCTTAATCTTGCTGCCACCTCCTAGCATAGAGTAATGTAAAACTGTACACTGTGATTAAAACATGTCAAACCTAACTATTAGCAAAAAAAAAAAAATACATTACTAGGGCTGGTAACTCAGGTGATACCTCTATCTTACCAAAATAGCAAGATGTGAAAAACCTGTTTGATTAGTGCCATAATGATGGGCCAATGTCTTTGGGCTTGCCTAATGACGACCAAAACATACAGAACTTACATTGTAAAAGAAGTAAATGCTAAACAGCATGATGTAATGAATGAAATGAGAAAAAAATAGATGTGTATTTATAAAATCAAGAAAAGATTGGGGGATTCAATAGATTTGAACGATGCTAGTCTATTTTGTGTTGATGAATGTCTCCAGTAAAGTGAAGGTTTAAGTTTAATTACAGATGATACAACTGTTTGTCAGAAACTAGGATGTGGCATCCATTTAGACCAGTGTTTTTCAATGTCAGCCACTTTCAGATATATGGGATTCAATTCCCAGAATTCTGAGTTGTTGAGATTGAAAAAAGCTGATCTAAACTATTGTGGGTGCATATGAAATGGCAATATATAGGCAGGTGATTGTTAGATGTTACTTCTTATTTACTTCCTCTTTTACTGCTTTGGGTTAGAATTAGATGTTACACCCCAGTGAATTATGATAATAGAGTAATAAGGGATTAATTTTAGTGAGAACTGCAAAATTCTACATCCAAGGTAAAATATTATGTTAGATTATCAGGGTGTCAAACTGGCGGCCCGCGGCCCAGATTTGTCATGTGCAGGCCACGCCCACCCCAGCTCCGCAAAGAGGAAAACTGTCATGAAACATCACATGACAGCAATGTGACACTGTGAGTTTGACACCCATGCATTTATATGAATAGATGGTTGAGAATGAGTTGAGAGAGGCCATTTGAAGATGCAGAAATGAGCAAGAATGTAATTGTTCAGTATGTAAATCTGTTCGAATATGTGGCTTAAACATTATTCAGGCATACATATAACAAAGCAATACATTCAAGAACATGATTGGTTGGTTTACAATGATATAGGGGAGGAATTAGTGATGGGTGCAAAATGAGAGGTTCTGAATAGCGATGGGCCATTATTTATGTAGTAATGTCAAGAATAGATGTTGGGCAAAAATGGACATAGCAAAAAAGTGAAAGAAATGAGAGTGAAAGTAGAACGTTTGCAAAAATGGAAAGTACAAATCACGTATGAAATAGCAGCAGATAATAAATGAATAATTATAATTAATCATTAATAAATTACTTTCCCAACAGATTGAAAGAAAAATGGAGGTAAGAAAATACAATGGGGAAATTGCTTGTAATAGAATGAAAAGAATTACATTACAAAGAGCCACAGAAGTGTGTGGAGCTATGCTTATAGGAAGTACAGAAGAATGCTAATACGATGAAGTGAGGTAGTGTAAAAAAATAAGAATAAAAGAATGCTGATAAGGGAATGGACTTCTGTCAAATTTATTTTATTTATTTAGCATATGGCATTTACAGAGGTCATGCAATCACTGATCATAATCACTTATTTCTGTCAAATGAGAAACAGACAAAAGTAGCTGCAAAGCATATAGGGGAGATAGCAAGGGAGAGAAAAGGCAGAATGATTTTGATGGAAATAATTTAAAAATATTACAGAAATGGGTGAAAAGGACTAAACAAGGAGCCTTCAACAAAGGGAATGGAATGAAGAATAGCAATGATGGAATGATTGGAATGAAACTGAAGCGAAGGAACACTCAGTAGTTCAACACTGAGTGGTAAGTAATGTAAGGATGTATGCATTTTTCCTTGATTATTGACTGCATTTATGGACAAATGAGTAAGGAATACTTGCAGGGGTGTTAGAGGTATATTGGATGGAAACATGAATATGAGTGTACTGTATTGTATTCAGGCAATGACATGTTGTTGGCTGAGATCTCTGCATAACCATGTTCAGAACTTTGTGCAAATTAAAAAGCATAAATATATTTAGTTAGGAATGTAAAGCATTTATTTTCCACCCTTCTTCATAAAAGGCTGCTAGACTGGCCTATAAAATAATAAAAAAGAAGATAAGACTCAACCTTTCACACCTGATATTATTTCCTCTTTTTTAAATTGTGTGTGTGTGTGTGTGTCTGTAAATTGCCAACCTTTGGCCCTTAATCATGCTAGGTGGGGATTAAGTGATCTGAAATTCAACATATCTAGAGGCAAACAGGTTGAGAATACTGTACATATATACAGGACACAGATATATGACCAAGCTACAGTATAATAGAGATACCTTATGTACCTTTGCAGGTACTTTATGCCTCTGTACACGTCCCCCTCCCCCATGTCTTCGTACAAATAAAATTTGAGTCACAAGCAATTGAAAGAAAATAAAGTCTCTTTTCAGTAATTGTTTAGGTTAGGACAACACAGAAAATATGTCAAAAGGGTCATAACTACAACTGACAAAACTTTTTGTCATAATTCCCCTGACAAAGTAGCAATAGTAGCATATTAGTAGCAGTATCTCCAAGATACTTACAACTATTTCCAAGTTGCGGTTCAGATGCATTTGAGTTTCCGACATCTGTATCAAAATTTCACCTTTAGGAGATAAAGAAAAACTATTTAATTATTTTTCTTCTGGCAATGGCTGGGAATTCTAAAAGATGTAGCGCCTCCAAACACATCCAATGTTACTCTTTATCAAGAATTGTGATTTATTGAGCATGTGTGTGGGGGAGGAAATTGGAAAACGTAGTTTATGTTTGTATATTTTTATATTATTATTATTATTTTCTTCTTATTCTGTATTTTTGTGTTTACTTTTACTTCTTGGTTTTTTTTCCTTTTGTTTGTGTTCATGCTTTTAATCAATAAACTTTATTATAAAAAAAAAGAAAAGTAGCAAACAATTACTGAGGAGATTTCAGGTGAACAGATAGCATATTTTGAAAGTAACTCTATTTTGCCTGCTACAATAAACTAAAAATACTCTGAAAAAAATAAAAAATATGTTTTTTTCTGTATTTTTAACTGTTTGAAATTTTTATCTGTTTTTAAGATTAGATTGTTTTGTTGCAAAGATATAGATATTAAATAATAATTGTAAAAAAAGTTGTAAAAATAATTGTAAAAATATTACTGATCTGATCTGCATTACCTGAACCAGAGGTAAATTATCTAGATTTCATATTTCTCCAAATGTCATAATAGCAATAGCAATAGCACTTAGATTTACAGCCCTCTCTAAGCAGTTTACAGAGTCAGCATCTTGTCCCCAACAATCTGGGTCCTCATTTTACCGACCTCAGAAGGATGGAAGGCTGAGTCAACCTGGAGCCAGTCAGAATCGGATTCCTGGCAGTGAGCAGTAAATTAACCTACAATACTGCATTCTAACCACTGTGCCACAACGGCTCGTACAGTTCTCAACTCAACTCAAAATACACATCTGAATGCATTTGACCCCAGATTTTAAGAAAAACAATTAAAAATGAATGAAAACTAAGAAATAAAATGCATTATGTGTATTCAGACAATTAAGTTTTTTTTTTTAAAAAATAGGAACTTTAAAAATTTACACATGAAAGCAGAACTGAGTCAGATGAGCATGTTTGAACTGGTCCAAAATAGGAAGTAAACTGATCAGCCTATTGTATCTGGATATACAAGTTCGCATTCTAGCTCAGCTACACAGTCTTTGCACAAGATTGAATTATATCAGTTTGAAACATGAGTGTATTGTGAAAAGGCTGGACGTCTAGATATAAACTCACAAAATATCTTTGCATGCTGAACCCAGTGGAATGATGAGCAAGCATAGTATATTTAGCCCCCTATATTACATAGTAATATAAATTATTACCAAGTGGCAATCATATATCATCTCGTGGAAACCCATGTCTTACCCAGAATTTGTGAAGTAGAACTCTGAAGAGCTTGTTCTCCAATCTTCTGAACTGCTATAAAATAGACCTCTGCTGCCTCAGATAATGCTGCAGAATTATTATTATTTTTAAAGAAGAAAATTAGAATGCATTTCTGGCTGAGAATTCTTTTTCTCTTTTTAAAATTTATTTTTCTAAGAATTATTATTATTTAATTATTATTATTTAGAATTATTTAATAATTCTTCAATTATTAAAACATTTTCAAATAATTCATTCCTTGGGTTTTCCTCTGCCAAAGATTCAGGTCAGCTCCCAAACTGCCTCTCTGCAAATCTTTTGAAGTTTGTGTTGGGCAAAGAAAAGAATAGGACTGCTTGGAAATTCTGTTTGTTTCATGTTATCCACAAGCAGAGCATTGAAAGATGTGCATTTCTTATACATGTTACACATTATGCACCATACTGATTGTGGTGCATCTGATTATACAGATGGATTTGTCTGCACACTGGTATTCTTCTCTATCCATGAATGGTGAGAAAAATCACCTCCTCTGTCGTGTATATATGAAATTCGACCGAATTAAACACTAATGCAGTTGTTATTTTGCTACATTATATCTGCCCAACTCCAAATGATTATGGGTAGCTTATTTTATTATAAAAGCAAGAAACAATATGAAGTAACGAAACAAATCATGCAAGTGAAAAAGAGAGGACATTACATAGCATCAAAAAATAATAATAACAACCTAATGCGCTATCAAGCCTATTCGAGGTCCAGGAGGACAATCAGTTTTTCAAGGAATCTTGGATATCAGCAAGGTGTGTCTGTGTGTGTGTGCTACATTGTCAGAAAGAATGTTCCAGACTGTAAGGAAGTAGACATATGTGTTACTTACCATAAAAAGCCTGCAGATACTTGTTGCCCAGATATATCAGCTTCTCCAAAGTTGGATTAAACTGTTCCAGGATGCTCTGTTATCCATCCAGACGAAGAAAAAAACAATCTTACATACAGTATCTGGGTCTCTTTTAAGAAAATTTACCGTAGCCCAGGCATTATTGCTTTCTATATTTTAGACCGGGGGTCAGCAACCTACCCTTCAGGGGCCACATGCGGCCCTTTTGCCCCTCTCCTGCGGCCCTTTCAGTGGTTCGGGCTGGCCTCGCCCTTCCCAGTCACTCCTCGCCAGGCTTGAGGCTTGAGAAGAGGAAGAGACTGCTCCCTTCCCAGTCACCCCTCATGCGGGAAGCTCCTTCCTGGCCCATCCCAGCCGGGCCTGGTCTTCTCTCCGGGGCGGCATCCGGCGGGCCCCTCATGCCTCCACTCCTTCCCCCCTGCGTGGCAGACTGGGAAAGGAGACGGCCAGACCCGCTGCTCACTCTTCGCCTCCGGAAGCGCCTTCCTGTCTGCTGCCAGCAAGCGTGGCGGAGCATGCGAGGCTGAACTGGGCCTCGGGTGCGGCGGAGTGCAGTGGGGTTTTTCCCTGCCCAGCCCGTAGCTGGCGAGATCTTAGCACAGGGGTGCGCATGTTTCCCTCAAGACCCATGGGAAGTTACAAGCCGGGACCTTCTGTGAGGAGATGGCGCATGCAGAAGGTCCTGGCATCCCATTTGCTCTGTGCAGCCGAAGGAGAAGGAGGAGGGAAGCTAGCCACACGCCATCTCCTCGCAGAAGGTCCCCGTGTCCTGTTAGCGAGAGGCCCCTTTGCCTGGCTTCCCTCCTCCCGCAGACTCCTCAGTGCTCAGCTGCCCCTTTACAGCTTCACAATCGCGCCAAGTTTAAAGGTGCAGTTGAGCCGTGCAAGGTGGCTTGTGGAGAGGAAAAATGGGGAGACGCCCGACTTTTCTCCGCCCGGCTCTGCTGAGCTGAGGAGAGAGCGAGAAAGTGCGCTAAGATCTCGCCAGCACCAGGCAGGGAAGAACCCCACCGCGCTCCGACGCGCCCGAGGCCCAGTTCAGCCTTGCATGCTCTGCCGCACTTGATGGCAGCAGCCAGGAATGCACTTCCGGAGGCGAAGAGGGAGCAGCAGGTCTGGTCGTTTCCTTTCCCGGTATGCCACGCCGGGGGAAAGGAGCAGAGGCAGGAGGGATGTGCCCTGGACGCCGCCCCGGAGAGAAGACCAGGCCTGGCTGGGAAGGGCCTGGAAGGAGCTTCCCTGCACCGCCAGCCAGCTTCTCCTCCGAGCCAGATGCACCAGTGGCGAGCCCTGGCCATGGCAGCAGTAACGGCTGCAACAGGATTGGGGTTTTTGGTGGGGGAAGGGGGTGCACAATGCTGCAGCAAAGCAATCCTGGGTTTGTATCTCCACCTTTAT
>JANHJO010010556.1:197950-210705 GCA_032468235.1 Pseudoxyrhopus heterurus
TACCCAGGTTTCCTGGGTAAAATTAGGACCTCGGCTTATACTCGGGTCGGCTTATACTCGAGTATATACGGTAGTTTGAATTTTAACCCTATCTTTTTCACGTGGCCAAACTTTATATATCTAGAGCACAGGACATAATCTAAAGGCCCCACAATGTAGTCCATCTTTTGATCTATGGTGTACTTTGGAGCAAAGCTGGAGAATATCCCATTGCTAGATTATGAATCCAAACAGAAGTCAGAATCATGGCATTTAAAAGTTGAAATACAACAATCCAAAAATTGAAAGTTAATACAAAAGACTTATATAATACAAGTTATTTATTTAATTTTAATATTTATATATAAAAATTAATTTTCTAGACCAGGGCTGTCAAACTCGCAGCCTGCCGCTGGATGCGTCACATGCTGCCCACGCCCACACACGGTTTAGCAAAGGAGAAAAAAGTCACAATACATCATGTGACGATGCCGTGATGACGCGAGTTTGACATCCCTGTTCTAGGCCATGGATAGAAATAAGACTAACTAAAAATCACAGTTCAAGAAATAAAACTTTCTAATCTTAATTGTGATTGTGAACTGTGATTGTTCTTTTCATATTTGTCTGGCATTATGACAAGCCATATCTTCCCAATGTGATTGATGTTTCAAAAGTGAATAGATATACCATAATTTTCATTCTACTTACTCACTCTTGCTCTAGTGGCTAGGAAGACTAAAGCCATCATCACTGCAGGGCTTACTAAGACATTGTAGATTGAGTCCCCCAAACAACAGCCCATATATTACCAGAAAAGTCCACAAGGCGAAGTCCAGGCATAAGACAAATGACAGTCCTCAGAGCAAAGACAAGGTACAAGGCAAAGGCAGTTTTGAAGGTAAAGCAAAGCAAAGGGCAAAAGCAGTCCACAAGGCAAGGACAAGACCAACTCTGATGACCTGGGGCAAGGCATGGGGGCAACACAGCCAGCTGATAGTTCGAATTTCCCTTTATTTCTCCACCTTTTCCCCAAACGCTCCCACGTTTATGGCAAGTCCTGGAGCAAAGCGCTCACACCTCCAACAGCCTCTGACTATGAGTAGTCCAGCAAAATGCTGTTAGCACAACGGCTTCAAGACAAGTCCAGCGAGGCAAAGAAACAAAGCAGCAATAAGACAAGAAGTCTAGCAACATCCAAACATCGGCAACGGCACACAAAACTCCATGAATTCAGTGCTTGTTCCTGACAAGCGCCCCTTCCCACAGCATCTCCTTATGTCTCAGTCCCCAGGTATGCCTTGTGAAGAGGGGTGGGAGGGCTCTCCTCCTGAATCATCCTGCCTCCTCTCCACTCTCCAGGCTCCGGGATCAGGGGGGGTGGTCCTTGCTCATTGCCTGAGCTCCGTCGCTCCTTATCTCTACTGCCTGCCCTCTCTTCTCCCCTCTCTCAGTCATCCTGCCCCTGTTATTCCCTGCTGGCAAGCCATCCCAGGCCCGAAGAACCCGGGGCTGCCTCGTCCTGCTCCTCCCCATGGTCCTCTGGAGCCAACGAAGCCTCCCCCTCAACCTGCATCGATCCCAGCTCTGGCTCGTCTTCCTCCACAGGCTGTGACGGGGCCATGACACCAACGGTAATCCTTGAAGCAAGGCAAAAGGCACGAGTCAAAGCCGAGAGAATGTAATCCAAAACAATTGTTCCTGACAAAGACTAACTCCCACATGGCTTCTCCTTAAATCAGTCCACTCCTGGTGTTCCTTGTGAGGAGGGATGAGATGACCTTCTTCCAAGTAGACTTCCAGCCCTTCTCTGAGCTTGTCTACACTCCACTCCCCGTGCCCTTGGATCGAGTGGGAGAGGCATCTGTTCCTCATTAGAGGTGATCTGCTCCCTGTCAGCACCACTGTTTGTCAGCAGCTGATCCTCCCTTGTGTCAGTAAAGACAGGCAGTTCTCTGTCAGGTAGACTACTTTCCCCAATGCCTGAGTGGCCTGAGATAGCATCATCTCAGACCTTGGGCCTCTCCACACATACCAAGGGAGACGTGCCATCTCCATCAGACAGTCCTGGTTCCAACTCCTCCTCTTCTTAACCGGGCTCTGAGGGGGCCATGACAGGTTCCTGCAGCAAATTTATTTTAATGGCAACTAATTATTACCAAACTCCAAGACTGATACTTGCAGCAGTTTAAGTGGCTATAATAATCATGTCCAAATGGGAAGTGATGTTGGCTCATTGCAGTCATGGGTTTTTTCCCCACTTTTGAACTGTGGCACTTATTAATGGAGTTGCCATTTTGGTCACTAGGAGAGAACTGCATATAATAAGGTGCTCCTCATTGTTTTAAAATAGCTTTTTTAGACAGAATTGCTGTAAATTTTTGTTTCAGACTTGTTCATCAAGTTAGTGATTCCTTATAAGGAGTCAAATTATGCTTTCAAAAAGTGGAATAACTGGTCTATCACAAAAACAACTCAAGATTAATGATGTTAAATAATTTTGTAATTTTAACTGGATGCAATAGGAGAAGCTGATATAGAAGCTGAATAGGTGATGCTGAAAGTGAGGTCGACAAGACTGGTAGCTCTTAGTGAGGTCATGCTTATTGGTTGCAAGCCCTGATAGGCGGTATATAAAATATAGTGCTAGTGCTATTGGTAAGATCAAAACATGATGGACAGAGCAAAGAGTATTCTTGAACAGAGGTTAAAGCAAGTACTACCTGGCAGGAATGAGACTAGGCAATAGTCTAAGAGAAGGAATTATCAAATTCAGAAGGAGATACCAATATCATTTGTATTGTTGTCTAGAAAACCATATGGATATAGCTTTAGCATTACAAAAGTCTGGATGCCAGACTATGAGATCTTTGTGTGGACAATACTCCTCTCACTATTGGGAAGCAATGTAGTAATTCACAAGTAAACTTCTGAGTAATGATGTAGACAGGCCAAAATCAAACATTGATGGGGATAGAATTGAAAGACGAATTATTGTTGCCCAAATCACATTCAATCATAACATTGAATGTGAAAAGCATGAACTAAGGAAATACAGAATTATGAACGTGGAAATGAAATAAGAAAATTGAACATCTGAGAAATTAGTGTAATTGATGAATTGAAGTGCAATATATTGATTTTTCTCAATTTGAGAAAAATCAGTATATTTCATACATTTAGTAAAGGTAGTTTTCAACTTATGGCAACAATTGAGCCCAAAAATTCTGTTGTTAAGCGAGAAAGTAGTTAAGTGAATTTTGCCCCATTTTACAACCTTTCTTGCCACAGTTGTTAAGTGAATCTCTCCAGTTGCTAAGTTAGCAATATGGCTGTTAAGAGAATCTAACTTCTCCATTGATTTTGCTTGTCAGAAGGTCAAAAAAGGAGATCATATGTCCTTTGGACACTGCAACCATCATAAATATGAGTCAGCTGCCAACTATTTGATGGGGATGCTACAACAGTTATAAGTGTGAAAAACTGTCAGTCACTTTTTTCATTGTCGTCATAACTTCAGTAACTAAATGAACTGTTGTCCCGAAGGTGCTTTTTTCAGGAGGCAATTGGACTTTCTTGTTTTTTCTTTGAAGACTTTTAGCTTCTCATCTAAGAAGCTTCTTCAGCTTTGACTGGATGGTGGGGAATGGAAGGATTTATATTCTTTGCAGACAGCTGGTCATTTGCATCCTTTTTGAGGGTCATTGAAGCACTTGGAGGTTTATCTTTGCAGGGTCACCTGAGTAGTGCTAATGGTTCCTGTAGTCTGCATTTGGGGGGGGGGGAGAAATCCATACTCCAACCCATTCGAAGGGTGTTCATCCCAAATTGCATAGCTAAAAGTTTGTAGAGATTCTCAATCATCCAGGTCACGGTTGTCCCAAAAATTGAGAATCTCTACAGACTTCTAAATGAACTGTTGTAAGTTGAGGATGACCTGTATATGAAAGAGCATTTAAGAAGCTAACAGATAAAAATATTTCAGGCGGGGAAAAAGCTGAAAACAATTTCTCAAAAATTGAAAGATATCTAAGTAGCTTTTAGAATAATTAGTGAAGTAGCTTTTAGAATAATTAGTAAATAATTAGTGAACAATTAGTGAACAAGAATTTCTAAGGATGCTTTACAGTGAACCTGAAATGAATAAGGTTCAAAAATGAGTTTGAAGAAACAGTGACTCAGACTAGTGAAGATAGTGAAAGCAGGGATATGTTAAGGTAAAGGTTTCCCCTCTCTAGTTATGTCCGATTCCAGGGGATGGTGCTCATCTGTATTTCTTATCTGAGGGAGCCAGCATTGTCTGAAGAGGCTTCCATGTTTGTGTGGCCTGCATGACAATATTCCAAGGCACGTGGAATACTGTTACCTTCCCACCTATTTATCTACTCACATTGCATGCTTTCGAACTGCTAAGTTAGCAGGAGCTAAGGCAAGTAACAGTTGTTCACCCCATCGCACGGTGCTCAGGTCTTGAGCCTGGGCTGCAGCTTACCAGTTGACAATCTCAGCGTCTTTAACTACTGAGCCATCACACTCCCGAGCAGTTAGTGAGGCAAGGATACATACTATCCCCATATATATTGTATTTACTCCGCAAATATATTATAAAAATGGCACAATTGGAAATTAAATGCTGGTACAAGAGCCCACTTTTTCAACTGTTGTCCAAGATACTCTCACTGTTAATTGTATAATGAGATTTAGACATTTGCTTTAATATTTACCCCAAACATCTGAAAGGGAGGAAAAAAGCTGTCATCAATAACGGTGTAATATACACTTGAAGACATTTATTCACATTTCCATTGTGTTTGGTATAAAATATTGTTTTCCGTTAAGTTCCTTGGCAGAGCAAATAATTTATACAGATCATACAATTTGAATATCAGAAGCAAACTGCATAACCTTTCCTGCATCCTACTGCCATATTTCTGCACAAGGCAAAGAAAGCTTTTTTTTTTTTTTACTAAACTATCTTTTCTTGCATATTAAATAGGAATGAACTAATTTTATTCTGGTGATTTAGCCGATACTTACATTGCATCCAACACAATAGCAAGCCAATAACATTGCTTTATTTCTGCGTGTGTATATAGTAAATTGAGTTAAATAAATAAAACATTGGAGGAGGGAATAGTTTTGGAATCTGCTTAACTGTTTCAGATAAGAGTATTACATCATTTAATCACATAGAAATAGAAGACTATTTTTAGCAGTTGCCTACTTTACTTTGTCTAGTATTCATGTATATAAAGATCATATGTTGAACTTCTCTTTTTCACTACCTAGTATACAACTTGTGGTGTCATGTGGGGGTAATATTTTAAGACAGAATGCAGTATAAGGGTGTGTGTGGGGGGTGATAATGATTGTATACTACTTGAATGTTGTTTAATTCCACCCACCCACTTGAATTGCTGAAAGGCAGGCTACTTTTTCATTTCAAAATATGAGTTGCCTGATCAGATATGTGTGTAATTTCTGTGAATTCTGCACAGAATGTGAAGTTCTCTCCCACGCCCCCATGTTGCTTGGCAGCCTTGAAATTTCACCTAGCATTTATTCCTATTTATGCAGTGGGCAAAAGGAAAATGTTAAGTCTATCCAGTCTGCACAGCCATTCTGTTAATGTTATACTGTTTTCTTCTGAGCTTTTCGTACAAATCCATTTTGATATTAGTGTGCTTGAATTTGATTGCTCAGATTCCTTATAAAGCTATTAGAGGGTAATTTCTGTAGCAGTGTTTAGTGTATATTATTGTACAATTGCTGCCTGCACTTGATGTAAAAATTGTTTGTCTTTTTTACAGAAATTCATTTGTTGTTGCCTAGTCCACTCAGGCAACATATGGGAGGGCTGGTATATTTTGGTATCCATTCCTAAGAAAGAAAGGAATGGAGACAAGAACATGATAAGAATTAATCTAATTTTTTATATATCATATGTGGAAGATGTGTAAATCCCTTTTCTCTTTCTTCTTTCCTTTCTTCACATCTATGTGGGTGAATACTCCTGCAAATCCTTGGTGAAAACTTTAGAAATCTTTGGTATGGTCATTTTTTTCATTAGAACCCAGAGTCATTGACTATATTACAAAATTATTAAATGGGGAAATTACAGTTATCCTAATTTTTAGAAAAATAATTACAAAGCTTATAGTAAATTTTGGGGGAAAACATGAAATGTGCACTAGATAAAAAATTCATAGTGGAATTATTTTTACACTTAAAAAGACTATGGATTTTACATGGTACCCCTTTTTAAATAAGTAGCTAATATCAATTAATAAAATGACAATCTCATTTCTCAAAATCTCTTCTGATTTTGGTTGAAACATTTTAATAATTTGATGTTAGATTAGATTGGTCCTAAATTCCTAATTTCACAGAGTTAATATTTACCTTTCCACTCTTTTCAAATATAGAAATGCAAAGTGAAATCTAAAAATAGCAATAGACACAAGTAAAAGAAATAAAGCAGGCATAATTTGAAACTTTTAAAGGCATGCCTTAAAAGTCATCTATATTAAAATCATTTGTTTTTATTGGGTTTATTTCTTTGTTGTTGCAAACTTAAAATACTTGCAGAATTATTTGTAGTTTGACTCATGTCATATCTCTTAAAAGACTATTCGGCACAGCACAAATTGTCAAAAATGAAGAAAGTCTTTAACTTTAGACATTACTTTCTTAAATGAAGGAATGTGAAACAAGCCCACTTGAAGTACTCATTAAGTGATTTTAATCTGTAGGGAGGACAAAATATTTCTTAAAACATGCATGCTGCAGATTGTAAAACAACTACGGTAACTCTAAATTTAGTTCAGAAGCACATTGACAGCTTATATAGTTGCAGTATTAACTGCTACTAATATCTAATATTAATATTCTAAAAGATAGTTCATTAAACACAAACTCTGGGGCCACCACTATACAAACCAGTATCTAGAATCCATATTCAAAATGTTTTTAGTATATTGGCAAGTATCAGCCATTAAAGTCTTTAGATGCCGTATTTGATCTTAAAACTTCAACAGTTTAGTCAATGGGATATTTAACAGCCCTGTACAAAATAACCAAAAAAGGTGATTTCCAACACGCAGGATCAAGAACAAAGCATGTTTCCCCCACAAATTATTAAAGCAGCTGCAAAGTTTTCAAGATTTGCACAGCTACTTCAGAGGCTGCTTCCCAAATAGAACATGGAATAAAATGGCTATCAATGTACATATATGAGACAGTTGGGAGCAGTTTAAAAACAACTCTGCAAGCTTGGAAAAGGTGCAATTTCTTTTAATGATTCAAAAACATGCCCCATACTTTTTTCAAAGGATTTAACTTACTTGCCGTACTTCAGAATTTCCATCTCAGATAATAGATCTCTTTACTGTAGAAAATTATTTAAGACAGGAATCTAAAAATTGCTTAGAAAGTAGTGACAGTGGAGCAGATTGCCTTTTGCTGCTATTTCTCAAGAAAACATTCAATTTACGATGCAGGTTATGATACAATATAGATGTGTGTAATGTTCAAAAGGAACATTGTCCCTGTTCAGTTAAAAAAAATCTCACTTAACTACATTGTTATTTATCAGATTGATAGATTGAACTTTAAACAACTTTAAGACAACCTGTGCAACCTCTGGCTGGGGAAATCTGGGAGTTGAAGTCCATGCCAATTTTAGTTGCTAAAGTTGAGAAACACTGGACTGCTATAGATGAAAGTCATTTCTATAATAAGCTTTATGATTAATTACAGATAGGATTCAACCATTGGCCCATCTTAACCCATGTCTGCCTGATTAGTCACTGATGTACTTACTTACATCATAGCAGAACCCAGTACAGGAAAACAATGGAGTATGATTCTCAAGTCTCCAGATTTTCATTAAGGATATGGGATTGTTCTCCTTCTGATTGGAGACAATGGAAAGAGATGTCTCATTTGCTCATTATTACAATGCTTACATTCATTCTAATGAAGTGCACCACATCCCTTGAAACAGACCAGGAGAGAGATTTCACAGCATTCCCACTTTATCTGACCAAGCCTTAAATAAATATCATGAACCCCTCTACTCTAAATTGTTTATAGCCCTTATGTGATTGCAAACTACATCTTAAGAACCCCTGCAAAAGGTGTACCTCAGATAATCTCGATGGCCATTTAGGCCAGCAAATTTTTAGAAAGCACTGACCTCTTCCAAAAAGGCCACACTCACCTAAGGTACCGGAACTTTCAGCAATGTTCATTAATTCATTGGTTACTACATGGATTTTACATTTATACAATATTTGAAGTGGCTTATGGCGGTTAAAATACAAATATAGAAATAAATATAGTTTAAAAAAATCATAACCAGTTTTTTAAAACCCAAATTAATTCAAGTTAAAAGTTTGATGCAAGAGATTATATTTTTATATTTTCCTAAATACTGGGAGAATTAAAGTCAAATCCATGCCCCTGAAAAGCACATTCCATAGTCAGGGAGAGCGGAACCTACACAATAGAAAACAGTCTCCCAGATAGCAAATAGATGATCTTCTTTGGAAGGAGGAGGGAGAAGAGACTTTAAAAGGCTTTTCCAACTGATCTAAGTATTCTGGCAATCAGCAAATGATTTAGGACTCTAAAGTTCTTATCAACATCTTAAATTATGCTGTCAGTTAATTGGCAATTAACTCAGAACTGCTGTATGTAACCCATCTGTAACCATTTGGGGTTTGTAGAGACTTCTTGAGATTCTATGAAAAATGTACTGCAAAAGATTACCAAGATAAGCATAATGGTTTCTATATCTATAGCCCTTCCTTAAGGGAGACGAACAGTCTAGAAACAAAATATAAATATTTTTTTTTTAAAAAAAATCTCATTCAGAAAGAATTGCATTAGCCACTCAGCTATAGTGGCAACTATAGTGAAGATCATATTTTCACCTTCTATTCCTTTAATTCCAATAATAGCTGAGTATTAGAAATTATTTCCAAGCAGAAAACTTGCTCTTTCTGAAGAACGTAACTCACCCATGAGAGACTTCACCTCAGTCCTGAATCTAACTTTTTCCTTACTGAGATCCTTTCTGAATTTAATTTTAGTTTGTTCTCCCTTATGCAGATTAGGCAATGTTCAAGGACGTTAATAATTTACATAGAATCAGAAAGTAAATAGCAGTTGAGCCGGATGTCATCAGCATACAGATACAGAATGGCCTTATAGCTCTAGATCAGTGCTGTCAAACTCCTGGCCCACGGGCTGGATGTGTCATGTGCTGGCCACACCTACGCCGCATTTAGCAAAGAGGAAAAAAGTCCCAATACATCACGTGATGCCACAGTGACGACGTGAGTTTGACACCCCTGGTCTAAATCCATCGGAATGAAACATTTTCTGGATCCATTCAAATAGGGAGGTTCAGAACATTGGTTTTCTTGGTGGATGATCTTTGCAGGAAAATAGACAAAGGAAGTGCTCCTGATGGCTTAGAGGCTCACTGCCAAATAACCATACCTATCAGTTTTATGTAGCTATTGAATGGCATAAGAGTTTCTCTAATGATACAGAAAGCCACCAGAAGCACTAATTTCCAGATAAAGCTACAGAGTAGAACTCCTTAGCTATTTTTTCCAGATTACCAGTAAAACAGTTCACACTCAGTAAACATGATTGACTTCTGTTTGATTGATTTGCTCTTTCTCAAGGTTATTTTGCATTGACCCTTTTCCTCACTACATCACCTTTATATCATATATAAAATGTTATTAATTTTATATAATTTTAATATTCTTGGATTTTCATATTGAACACAAATTATTTTGTTATTTAACCAAATATTTGGCAATAGCAATAGCACATGCTTCACAATGCTTTACAATCCTCTCTAAGCCTTTTACAGAGTCAGCATATTGCCCCCAACAAGCTGGGTCCTCATATTTATATGCTATACAGAGCCTCAAAAGGATATGGATATCTAACTATAGGGTTTTTTTGCCTAACTAATTCAAAAAGAGCATTATCTTAAGCTACCAACTGGCAAAGCTAAACATGCTACCAAATTTTTGGAGACATTCCATGAGAATAGTACATCAAAAGAACGGTTCCAGAGAGTAATTCTGCCTCTGTAAAGCAGCCACTTAGTCATATACTTTTAATATATGGATGCAAGCTATGTAAGGCATAGAGATCACAGTGAAGAATCAGATACGTAGTTGAAAGTCTGGTTTTTCATGATCACCTGTGCATTCGTTTAACCCATGTGTCTCTCCTCTATATGCATATTCTGGCGGATGGTCTGGCTCTAGGATTGCTGGGTCTCTTGGAGAAGTAGAGTGTAAGCATTAACAAAGAACTAAATATTAGAGAGTTTTTATTAGCGCTTCAGCACAAACTGCAAATTCCACACAAGTAAATGCAGAGATGAGCACTTGAAGAACCATGAATGCAATAACATTCCATCACACACACACACACACACACACACACACACACACACACTCCTCACCAACATTTCACCACAGCTTGTCCATTTCCTATAAAAGTGTAAATAGAATTGTTCCTATCCCACCCCTCCATCCATTCATTTGAATGTCCCAGATTAGTAGAATCGATCAAGTGTTTTGCCTGGAGATAACAAGTACCCTTTATGTAGAAGTGTAAAATAATCTATCAGTTTGGTTAATAATCATATTTAAAGGCTTTTTTTCAAAAGACAAGTCATATTGAATTACCGTATTATCTGTGCACATTTTATACAGCCATGATCTTTCTTAAAATGCAAAATTAGTCATTCAAGATAGTCTCTGACTGTGGGCATTTCTAATGTGCAATTTTGTAACCTCCTAGTTTGCCTTTGCTCGCAATACTGCAATGCTATTATGCACTTGATTCCTTAGCTTGCAAACAGCCATTAAGTGACAGTAATGCACCGTAGCAAGAATTGCTTACTTTTGAAGTATCAACAGATTAAAAAAAAATTGCCTCCTCTAAGAGGGTTCTGAATCACATTCAGTTCTGCTTGTATGTTACAGCGGTGTGGCCTGTTAGATTTAAATTAGTTTAAGCAAATTGTGCTAAAATTTATATTGTAATTCATAAGTTTTAGAGAGCTGTTAGAACTCCTATAGAAATTTTGCTTTTTATTTGTGGATTTTTTTCAGCATTTCTAGAAACAGCTTTAAATAATTTTGAAGTGTTCTACTATTGTAGTGAATTGAACCCAACAGTTTTGTTTTTGTTTTCTGATTTCAGTGAAAGAATTTTTAGCCAAAGCCAAAGA
This sequence comes from Pseudoxyrhopus heterurus, assembly GCA_032468235.1. Taxonomy (NCBI): domain Eukaryota; kingdom Metazoa; phylum Chordata; class Lepidosauria; order Squamata; genus Pseudoxyrhopus; species Pseudoxyrhopus heterurus. Next base: position 209,202 of record JANHJO010010556.1, read on the forward strand.
AGATTTTTTAAGAAAATGGGAAAGTCCTGCTCAGGTAAAGAAATAATTTAAATGTCACTCATTATTTATTCTAACTTACGGTATTCGAGAATAGAGAAAATCTCTTTTATATGAATAATTACTGTATTATACTAATAAACTCCAAGAACAATGGATAGTGTGCTAAATTATAACAGTTGTTGCCATTTCGTGTGTCTATTTTATATGCACATCCTGAAGCTGATTCTCAGTTTTGTTCTCAGTCCATGTTTGCTGTAAAACCGTTGGGCAAATAAACATTTTTTCTGATTACTTTTTGCTCACATATTTTGTATGGCAAGATTTTTATTTTATCTCTAGCACATAGTGTTCCAACGTATTTGCTCAAATTTAAACCTCTTGACTTTAGTGCTTTGTTGAGGCAAGTCAATATATTTCAACTCTTTCTATAAAATACCATCCACTAGAGAAGCGAATAAGCATATGGGTAAATATTTGGATCCTTAAACTGTTCATTGCCATCCTACTGAACTTTTCAGTTTGATGATGGCATAATAGTGGAAGCAACATCTGCCTTTGAAATGATGATCATTAATATTTGCAGCAAAAGCAAAACTTTGCCACATTGCCAATTGAAGCATATATCTGTATTCCCTCCAGGATTAAGGGGCACAAATGAGGATAAAAATAAATCTTATTATTACAACAAGAGACAGCCCACCATTCCCACCACCCCCACAGAAGCTGGTAATTAAAGCCAGATGGCCACATTTCTAAGAGAGGAACCCCTTTTCCACCAAGACCAACCAGGTCTTGGTATGATATATAAAGTTTGCACTCTCCTCAAAGATATTGTCTTGTGTGAGAGCAACTTCGTTATATGTCAGTCGGTCATTCAAAAGCAGCAACTGAAATCCAGTGTCACTAAGAATCCACTAGCCATGCATTGAGCATAGAAACTGAGGACTGGACAGAGGGGCCATTTTCAAACAGCAGATCCAATATCCTCAACTGTGGCTCATCATCCATTCCCATCATATATCCTTCTGCCCATCACTGGTTGAGGTAGTCCTGCCTACCTCCTCAACTCCCATCCTTTGCATCCCCTCACAGGCCAAGGACACATAATCTGCCGCAACACACACACAAATTAAACTCAGCAGCCCATCCATAGGAAACTCAGTCAGACCTGCTAAAACACTCTGCAGCCTCAGAAAGGAAAGCCTCTTCAGGCGAAAAAAGAGCACCCCTGGACCCATTTCCACCCAAGTCTTGCTATGTTGTCTCATCATGGTGGGGGATATGTTCCTGGGAAGAATGAGTGAGGAATGAGCATATATTCCCAGTAGGGGCACCCAAGATGTGAAAGTTACCCCAGCTGCCAGCTAAAGTAAGCAGGTGTCTATTGTATTTTTCAGAGTATAAGACACACTCCCCCCCCCCTAAAAGAGACTGAAAATTAGGATGCGTCTTAGACTTCAAATGTAGCCCTGCCCACTCATCATTTTCACCCACCTGTTCCAGG
>JANHJO010010556.1:256932-273822 GCA_032468235.1 Pseudoxyrhopus heterurus
AAACTGGCCCATTTCCGGCCTTCCAGAGCCTCTGGGAGCCCCATTTTTTGCCCTCCCTGAGTCTCCACGGGGACCCTGCACTTACCGGGCATCCAAAAAGGGCCACGTGGGGACTCCTTGGAGGGGCGGGGTGGGTAGGCGGGGCCAGCCAGTTGTTGTAACTACCAGTTCGGTGAACTGTGCAGAATCTTAGCTAGAGGGTCACCTGAACCCATGCGAACCCGTAGCAGCCCACCCCCGTATAGGCTCCTTAGTAGTCCATACTTTTTTGGCAACATTTGCTAGGAAGTTGTATAGCGAAAGAGAAAGCAGACTTGGAATAGGAAGAGCAGAATTCAAATCTTAATTCAAACATGAAGATCACTCCATGACTTTGGCAGAGTTACAAGAGATAGTGCACCCAAACATTTGGCATTTACTGTTGCTTAATGGAAAAACAAAGTTTATCTTCACTCATAGGGCGGGGAATGCCTAACATGAACCCTGCTCTAAGATACAATTTTTCACTTCATGCCTATAGGATTAAAACTATATACCGGTATATATTCTACCTAGAATTACATATATTTTGTCTGTGTGAATGCGTGTGTGCCTGACAATTTTACTGCTAGATTTGGAATAAGTCAGGCTCAAAACCTGTTAGCCCTAATATTTCTGTCTGGAGACTTTATGCCATCTCTCTGCCCAGCCTACACGATAGTTCATTGTGCCTCAAAAGATCTGGAAGGACACTCAGGAAGCAGTACCTTCACAAGGCAGTTTTTTGGAGGGTACTACAAGGTATCAGCAGACCTGTGGTGAAAGTAGGCCATGTATTGTAGAGATAATACCACCATACATGCTAACTGGGGAGGTAGGAAATTGGTCCAACAGATATCAAACTGACAATGGCTGTTTAGGGTTTCGAGGAGGTAGGATTTAGAATGGACTCATTGACATACAGAGAAAGTAATTTAAAAGGTCTTTAAACGATGGTTATATCAACAAGTAAGATGGTTTTCCCCGATGGTTTTCTTTTTCTTGAGAGAGCAGTTGAGTAGCGTATGTGCTAGTTTCTACATCCATGTCCAAAATTCATTTTTGTTTGAATTTCTTAAAACTCCATAGCTTGGTAGAGAATGGAAGACCTCCTGATCCTGCTGACTGGGCAGTTACAGATGTGGTGAATTATTTCAGAACAGTGGGCTTTGAAGAACAAGCAAATGCTTTTCAAGAACAGGTAAATCTGTTTGCACAAAGCTTTTTACTTTTAATTTCCAGCTTGGGAGATTTCAGAGTAGAGACCATTACAGGCATATTTTTGGCATTGCAAAGATCCAAGTCCAAATCTCCTCTTAATAACATTGGGTCACCTTGGACCAGTTGTGCTAAGACCAATGTACCCCACAGGTTTGTTATGAGAGTAAAATGAAACACACACACACACACACACACACACCGCCTGTACTCTGAACTCATAAATGAAAAGAGCAATAATGCAATAAGTAAATAAAATAAGCACTCAATGAATGCAATTAGGAATGAATTGGTTGGCGCTTTAAAATTGAGCTACATGGTAGAAAATGAGTATGGGAATGTCAATCATCTACACAATGTTACCAGGACAATGTCTGGTCATTCCCTTGATAGACTTCCTTACGTTGGCACCAACACATCTGAAATGAATGAAAGGGAGGAGGAGGAGGTGACAAGTTTTTCACTACATACAAGTAGTCTTTGTCTTATCATTTAGTGACTGTTCAAAGTTATGAAAGATTCCCCAGAGATACTTACAACTCAGTTCCAAAATTCCAACGGCCAATGGGGGGGTGCAGTCACATGACTATATTATGAGTGCTTTGCAACCAGCTCACATTTATGGCTATTTATAGTATCCTGTGGCCATGTGACAGCGATTTATGATGTTTTTGCTGAAAAACATGGTTTACCTCAGTTTTTGGCACAAATACACCACAGTGAATAATGGATTTAATGATCGTGAATTTCCTTAATGATTGCCACAAAAAAAGAAATTCATGAAATTTGGTTGGTGATGTGGATGATCTGCTTTATGACTGTCATGACTTCGGACTGTAATGTGTAGGCTCCATTATGGTTGTAAGTCAAGGACTACCTGTAATTGCAACTAGGTGCTATGACTGTCTATAAGCTGCTAATCCAGCAGCACTTATTTATTCCTCACTACTCATTATTAACTGAGTGCTCTTTTTAAGTACCCTTCAGATTTTACTGCTAAGGAAACTCAGCAAGGAAAACCGAAGGATGAGTAATGGAACTGGCATCAGCTCCAAGTTTTGAAACAGGATCCCAAAGCCATAGGGAAACTGTATATTTGATACTATGTGTTAAATGCCCATGTAGTTTGTCCATATTTTGGAAAGGATTCCTTTAAATCCTTGATAGGACTCTAGTTTTGCGTAGGATTGCACAATGGTGGTGGTAGGGCCACTAACTGTAAGCTAAATGGTGCTTAGTAAGTACAGAAATGGGAAAAAGATCAATTCCCAAGATTATTTTAAAAGAAACAAAGATCCTTTTCATAGATAAGTTGGGGTTCAAATGGGCTTGTTGTCTTGTGATATCAACTTTCCAAAGATAACGAATTGTAGATGTTTCAACCAAACCTTCAGTTTTTAGATGTTTCATATGTCCTTGTCCCATGAGGTGAGGTTGGCCCTCACTTTGCTGGTTTTCAGAAGAATTAAGGCATGGCTCTGTCAACTAGCATGAAGATCTACACAGGGGTTTGTCTTTTTAACTTTATTTTTGTATGGATTTTTATGTGGATTTTATTATTTTTTACTTGTAAATACCTTCACCGCTCTACTACCCTGACTTTCTTTTTCAAAACAGGTCATTGAAGTTTCAACTCTGTACTGCCCAGAATTATGTTAATGGGGTTGAGCATATTTAGTGCACCTCTCTTGCAGTAATTAATCGTTGTCTTCTGTGATTGATAAAAAAATCCATTTTTGATAAAGTGTTTCTTTTTATATTAGAATCTTTAAAAAATTATAATGTCCATTTTTAATTTTTAAAAAAAAAACTCTTCTGACTGATTAAATTTCAACAGACAAATTTAGAACTTAATATTTGGAAAACTGAAGAAGCTTCTTGGATGAGAAGCAAAATATTTTCAAGGAAAGAAAAAAACCAAGAAAGTCTAGTTGCCTTTTGTAAAAGCACCTTTGGGACAACCATGACTTGGATGATTGAGAATCTCCATAGACATGAGATCATAGAGTTCTTGCAATGTTTGGCTATTAAAGTTATATAAAACATGGAGGTCATTATGTATCTTTAGGGATGACAGCAGGGGTGGGATTCAAAACTTCCAGCAACCGGTTCTCTGCCCGGTTGCTGGGTGGGCGTGGCCATGGTGGGCATGGCCTAGTCAGCCTCCTGCAGCATGGCAGGGGGGCGGGCATTTTCGCCCTCCCCAGGCTCCAGAGGCCTTCCTTGAGCCTCTGGGAGGGTGAAAACGGCCTCCCCTGGGCTTCAGAGGTCCTCTGGAGGCCGGAAAGAGGCACATTTTCCGACTTCCGGTACTTCTGGTAGGCCTGTTTTTCGCCTTCCCAGAGCCTCTGTGTGGGCCCTGCACTTACCTGGCATCCAAAATGGGCTGCATGGAGACTCCTGGGAGGGGCGGGGTGGTGTGGCCAGTGCCAGCCGGTTGCCCGAACTACCGGTTCGGCGAACCAGATGTAAAATTAATATCCAGTTCACCTGAACTGGCCTGAACTGGCTGAATCCCACCCCTGGGTAACAGGGCTGATATGGATAGGCACTGCTGATTTACCCTCCACTAAGTTGGTTGAAGTAAATATCTCTGAGGACAAACGTTCTTCTCTAGAAACAGACTTGGAAAGCATGACACTCATCTTATTAAAATGGCATTTGAAAGAGGCTATCTAGGAAATGGGATCAAGAGATGTAAATTCAGGATATTTATTTGAAACTGCAGGTGTGCTTAATTGTTTTGTTTTCTTCAGATGTCATTTAATTTTTAAATACACAGGCAGATAAAATTATTAAAATCAGCAAACGGAAAGGTTTTTACACAAAATGGAAACATAAGCCAATCCCTCCACCCCACCAAAAAGGCAAAAACTATTTATACCTGAAATATTCCTTTCAGTTAATATCTGTGTCCTTTCAAATTTTCATGCCAGTGTAAAAAAGAGACTATGGAGATGAAATTTCAAATTTTGATTAAAATTATCTGCAGATGTGCCGTTCACTAAAATTACAAATTCAGCTTCCAGAATGCTGTACCTCTGCTTGATATTTACAGCTTTGTAGGTTTTGGTAATAAGCTGGGGTGAGTTTGTGAAATAATATGGATCTTTTCATATCTTGTATTTGATTTGCATGTAGGATAAATTAAAGCCACCCCAGAGCCAATGGGGCTGCAGTATGCAAATGAACAAAATCTAACCGTTATTTAGCTTATCTAGTGATGATGTCACAATCTTTTACAGGGAACTGTTTGAATAACTTTGAAATCAACAGTTTCCTTCTCTGTAGCCGATTGATTATTACCCTAGTTAAGATTAGCAAAAGCCCTAACATGATACTGCGTGTAGAAATATCACATATTTAACAGTATTATGGGTCAGGGGTTTCTGAGCGTATGTTTCTTTTGTTTGCTTTCAAATGTATTTTACACTTCAACTGTGAGACTGACAGAGCTCCAGAAAGGCCTCTAGACCTTGTTCAGTTACTTGTCTCAGACCAGCCTGTTGTTATCAACATTTCAAGAAGATGGTAAATTATTATGAGGTTTTAGGAGTATCAAGAACTGCATCTGCAGATGATATTAAAAAGGCCTACCGACAGTTGGCCTTAAAAGTACACCCTGACAAGAATCCAGGAAACCAAGAAGCAGCTGAAAAGAAATTTGTAGAAATCTCTAAAGCGTATGAAGTCTTGTCTGATACTAAAAAACGAGATGCCTATGACCAATGCAGCAAAAAGAAGCTAACTGGAAAAAAACCTGCAGGAGGACAAGGTAGAGTTAGAAATGTGCAGAGGAGTGGCCATGGGGACAAACGACATGGGAGAAGACAGGTGGACCCTGAATTCAGCTTCTTCGGACCCCACCTGAACGTAAAGATGGGTATGGATCCCTTTTCTCAAGATATCTTTGACAATCTGTTCGAAGACTTTTCTGGGCTTCAGCTAAATCCCCGCAGAAGTAGAAGCAAAACTGACAGGAGCTTTTCAGTTTCTATCACGGGCGTCTCCCCCATTGCAGGAACTGGTTTCACTTCCTTTGGTTCTAACATCCCAGGGAGCTGCTCTCACTCCTCCATCACATCTCTAAACAGGGGCAAAAATGGCAAATTCCGCTCCATCATCACAACCAGCAAAATTGTGGATGGCAAGAAAATCATCACAAAGAGAACGATAGTGAATGGCAAAGAAAGTGTTGAAAAAGATGAAGAACCCATCTGTCACTGAAATGTTTTCCGGCTATTCCAGGTAAGGATAGCTGCTATGCTAGAAATTATTTTAAAACATACAGTATGCTATATTTTGCATGTGGGCAGATTGACATACATTTCTTCCCAGGATCTTGGGCGCTCACTTATTATGGCATACACATACACTAACACTTTGGAATTATGCCACCTTTTAGAACTGTCTTTTTCAAACTTGGTGACTTTTACGTTGTGTGGACTATATGAAACATCATGATTGATCAGTCAATCTACCTTTATTTTTGCCCAAGACCAGCATTAGGATGGTGGGCTATAGAAAATTTAGAGAGAGAAAAAAATACAGAAATAAAATTAAAATCCTAAAAGTTAGAAAATATAAAAACGAAAAAATCTAAAAAATAGAAAAAGAAAAACAACAAATAATCTATTATAAAGTGTGAAAGTTAATCAAAGTGGTTGAGTGGTCAGAAATGTTGCTGCAGTGGTACCAGAAAGGAGGTTTGGAGTAGCTGGAGATTAAGAAGCTGAGATTGAGGAGCGGAGAGAGAGGAACTTGTTCAGAAGATGGAGAAATGATCAACCTTGCCTGGGAATGCCAACCTTGCCCTGGGCTATTTTGGTGTCAGGGCTCCTTGGAGGTAGTGAGACAGCATACAAGAATTTGGACAGATGAAAAAAAAATAGAGATGAGCTAGATTGGCTTTAGGACTGTCCAAACAATATTAGTGGCAGCCCTGTCTGAGTCTTGTAGCTGCTGCTGGTGGATGTTTAGCCAGAGCAGATTATATTTTCCAAGTGTTGGGAAAAACAGTAGAGGAATTGGACTGGATGATTTTAGCCAATCCCCATTTAGGGATTAGGCCTAAAACAAGATCATCATCAGCAAAGATGATGTTGACTAAGCCCCAATATAGCTGTGGCTGGCATATCTGCCAGAGCATATTATCATTTTTTTAAATTGCTGACAAGAGCCCAGGGTTAGAGAGACTCATGTTCCTGCTTCCCAGAGTACTAATCTATGCCTGGAAAAGAGCTAATTGTGGTTTTCTGCAAGCACTGCATGATGAGGATTACTTTACTAGAGAAATTATGCTGTGTTTGGAAGGCTAGAATAATGTACTGATAGGACAAGAAAAGAAGAATAAAAAAATTGGAAGAGGAAATGGCTATAATGCTATAGAGGGAGTAAACTGAACTTTTCCCATTTGGACCTTGGTGAGAGTGGGGACAGATAGGAGAATAGATAAATCAGGTAGTTCTTGGTTAACAAGAACTAGTCAGTGACTAATTGGAGTTACAATAGTGTTGAACAAGAAAACCCAAGACCAGTCCTCAAAGTTGTGACCATTGTAGCAACCCTGCGGTCACATGATTACAACTCAGGCACGTTGCACAAATACAGCAATGGCTGCATCCCATGGTCACATGATCACCATTTGCGACATTCACTGCTGGACTTCTGACAAGCAAAGTCAGTGGGGAAGCTGGCAAAAGGTTGCAAGTGGCAATTTGTGTGTGGTACGATGTCATGCTTAATGGCCGCACAGGATTCATTTAACAATTGCAACAAAAACTGCCAGAACCGCCATTGTAAGTCAGCAGTCACGTGACATCCCACTATGACCATTTAGCGACAAGAGTTCCTGATACCAATTACCATGTTAACTGTGGACTACCTGTAGAAAGGGGATCCCTCTATTGACCTAGTGATTGGCAGAATGGTTAGGTGGTGAGGTATTGGTTGTAAATTGGAGAGGATGGTGGCTGGAAGAACAGGATGGAACTCAGTCCCAGCATACAAACTAGAGTGGCTGTGAATTTGAAGGATTGCTAATTTCAATGAAATTCTATTGTTAACTCCGAATAAGATTTATATCCCTGGGTGTGGTTGGGCTGCAATTTGGGAGTGTTTCTGGATCTATAGCTCTTCTTGAGGCTATAGCTCAAGCTCAGACCGCCTTTTGACAATAACTTTTACTCACATGATAAGATCCAGTAGGTCAGACCCACTGTGTGTCCACTCAGTAAGAGACTGTCACTTCCAGCGACCACACAAACCATGTCTTTTCGGTTGCCATTTTGCTCTGGAATACCACTCCTCCTGATGTGGATCAAGCCTTCCTTCTAGTATCTAGGAAACTGAGAAAATTTTCCACCAAGCCAGAGTAACTGGTTTATTGTAATAGCCTCTCAGTTTTGAGATTGGGTTTCTTTTTACTATTGTTGATGTTTTTATTCACAATAAAATTAACAACAATAAAAAGGAATATTTCTAATTACTGTTTTTCAAATTAATCAGTTTTAATCCCCGATGTGTATTAGGGAGTTGTACGCCACTCAGTAGAAGGGAATGGCTTATAAGCCCTGTGTGTAAAATTTAATAAATACACTTTATAGTGAAAAATATTCAAATTAAACAAAGTTATATACATTGGAATGTCCAAGAAATGAGCCAAGGTAAATTTGATATCCAGTGGGAGATGACCAGGTTCAAAATCGACCTCATTGGCATCTATGGCACTGGGTAGATCACAGATATTTCTATTCTGAGGAATTAATTATATATGTTATAAATGGAATGGAATTTATCACAACCAAGAAACTTGCCTAAGCAGTGGAAAGTTTCTTGATGATTAATTATCATATTATGACCATCCAAATCTGTGCCATTCAACATCACAATTGTCCAAGTTATTCTCTAGCAACTGGTGCAATAGAGCTTGAAACAGAGTTTGTATGCCAGCACAAAAAAAGTGCTAAAACAAGTGCCCAAAAAAGACATTGTTTACACACTGGAAGTTTGCAGTGCAAAAGTTGGGAGCCAAGCAGAAGCAGGCATCGCTGGCAGCTTTGGATTTGGGAGAAGAATAATACAGGTGATAATTTGGTTCAATTCTTTGTCATGAAAATTAATTTTGAATTATGAATGCCTGGTTCAAACAGCACATGTGTTGCTTATATGCTTGGACAATGCCAAATAAACTGCACCATAATCAGATCAATTATATTCTATGCATCCATCGATGGTTCAGTTCAGTATTTGCTGACAAGATACATCTGGATGCCAGTTGCAGTTTAGATCATGAATTGTTGGTGGCTAAGTTCAGAGTGAAATTCTGCAACAACAAAAAGACCATACTAGCAAAGAGTTTAGACATCTCCAAAATCCCTATGCAACTGAAGTAAAAAATAAGTTTGAACTGCTGGACATCTGCTGAGAAGATGCCAGATGAACTGTGACAAGAAATTCAATTGACCATCATTGAAGCAACAGTTTGAACACCATGCAAGAAGGTAGAGAAAAAGTGCAAGTGGCTCTCGGTTGAAACCTTCAGAATAGCCGAGCAAAGAAAAGCAACCAAAGCAGCAGGCAAATGGGAGGAAGCAAAGAGATTGAATCCAAATTTCCAAAGAGCAGCAAGGTAAGACAACAAAGTTTACTGGGGCCAACATTGCAAACAGTAAGAAGAGATGTGGGGTCTTTGAGGCTCTCTGAGCCTGATGGTTTTCTTGCAAATGTTTCATTACCAAACTAAGGAACAGGTAAGAAAGGACTGCATGAAGAGCCATACCAGAATTCCACGTGTGCAAATCAAAAAGATGCAAAGAGCATTTACTGCTCATAAAAGCACCATCAAGAACAAGGAAAGGAAAGGACTGTCTGACCAACAAGGTATCAAGAACAGATGGCGAAAACATACAGAAAAGCTGAATTCCAGTAACAAAGAGGCCCAGCCTCCTCAGGATGATAAGGAAGGGGAAATAGAACCAGTGATTCTTCAGGAAGAAGTTGTGTGGGCAATGACTTAGCTAAATGCTAAGGTCCCAGGTGTTGATACCATTTCCACAGAATTACTGAGGCCTGTACCACCCACAACTTTCACGTCTTGAGTCAAAAATATATAGAAAATGAACACATGACTACAGAATTAGAAAGGATAAATGTTCATTCCATTGCCAGAAAGGGCCACTCCAAAAATTGCTCCAATTATGCACAGTTGCCCTCATCCCTCATGCTAGCAAAATTCCGCTTAAGATCATACAACAATGTCTGGCACTAGCCATTGAAAGGGGATTATCAGATGACCCTTTCTGATTTTAGAAGGGGTCATGAGACACTTGTGATTATATTGCAAATATATCATTAAAAAATCTCGATATCAAAAGAACATCTACTGTACATTTGCTTTATTGAATACAAGAAAGCCTTTGATTACGTTAATAAAGACAAGCTGTGAAGATCCTTTGAAGACCTGAGTATGCTAACATATCTGGTCAAGTTGGTGCAGTTACTATACATAAATCAGGAAGCTATTGTGTGAACACCATATGGAAACACTAGTTAGTTCAAGATTTTTTTAAAAAAGGATTGTGGCCGGGCTGCATTCTTTCACCTATTTTATTCAGTCCATATGCAGAAATGATCAGAAGGAAGCTGAACATGAAGAAGCAAAACTTTTTGCTTCTTCAAATTCAGCTGATCATTTCATCATATCGTTGATGACTGGGGGAACATCAGCAATAAGCTGAAAAAAAATAACTCTCCTCTCAAACCAAATAGGAAAACAAATAAGGCCTAAAACATCTGATCAAAAGAATTAAAAAAGAAAGCAAGAAATTTTGTCTTCTTCTGAACATTATAAAGACTAAGCTCATAATCACTGTGAGGAATGGACATGTCAAATAATAATTGATGGGGAAAATGTTGAATGTATGTAAGAATTCCCTTTCCTGAGATAGGAGATGGATCTAATAGTGAATGTGGTCTAGAAACAAAGCATTGAATCACATTGAGTCACCCAGCAATGACGAGCATTGATTATGGTGAGCAAGGACATTACCCTGGCAACCAAATGCCAACCTCCGGTCCGTGGACCGGCACCAGTCCATGGCATGCCAGCAACTGGGCCGTATAAACAAACACTCCATCTATGCAATGCAGGCAGCATGCAAAACCACGCCCCCTCCGGTCTGCAGAAAAACCTTTCTCCATGGAACCATCCCTGGTGCCCAAAAGTTTGTCCACATAACACCCTCTACTTTTCCACTGCTATGGATAGGCATCTGCTCATTCTCTTGCTCAATTCTAACAACTGAGGCTGTTGCGTGTGTAGCATGCAAGCATGCACTTAAAAGGGTTATTGTTCCTTATATGAACAAAATGAGTTGGTGCAAATGATATCAAATGTACTGTAGGAACCAAGGACATTACCTTCCAACTTTGTGAGTAATTAATTCCATTTCATTAGGATAATGGAGGATTGATGTAAGAAGAACTTATAAGAATCTTTTCCTAGTCTTTTAGTACATGGAAAATGGTAGAAGTCATCTACCAGATGAAGTATATCATGGAATCATAGGGCAGGAACGGACCTTGGATGATTCCAATCCAAGCTCCTGCACTGGGCAGGAATTCTCATACCTTTCTGGACCAATAGCTGCCTGATCTTTTCTTGAAACCCTTCAGTGATGGGGCATCTACAAATTCAGGAGGCTGGCTGTTCCTTTGTTTAATAGTTCTCACAGTCAGGAAATTCCTCCTTAGTTCAAGTTTGGATCTCTCACTATAAAGATTCCATCCACTGGTTCTTGTCTTACCCTTAAGTGTTGGGGAGAGTAAATCTACTCCCTCTTGCTGTGACATCCCTTCATATATTGGAAAACTTCTTTCTTGACTTCCCTTAGGCTTCTCTTTCAGCTAAACAGACCAAGTTCCTTTCACCGCTCTTCATAGGATTTAGCCTCCAAACCTCTTACTTTTGTTGCTTTTCTCTGCACTCTTTCCAGTCACTCAGCCTCCTTTTTGTAGTATGATGATCAGAACTAGAGACAGTATTCCAGATGTGGCCTGACCAGTGCAGTATAGAACAGACTATTACTTCCATGATCATGACACTATATTAGAGTTTGGATATAACTTATCCTAAATAAGATCTATTCCTCAATGTTTTTCCTTAAATGACATGAACAGTTTTTATTGCCCCAACTATGGTATCTGTATTTGTGTTATAACTCAGTATGTCTAAATTATCCTTTTTACTATATATATTGTTTTTCTCCACCCTTTGTAATATAAAACACACAAGAGGGCCTCCAGATAACTATTAAATATTGTTTCCCATTTTATTCACCAGGAAATATCTTACCAGCTTTGGAACAAACTTGGCATTTTAAACAAGTTTCAAACTGGTTTAATATCCTAGGGTTCTCTGAAACTGTAGGCATAATTCCCCAATTTAAACAAACGACTGAAAAAAGAATGCTGACAACAGGAAATTGGTTAATTAGGAGCTTCCTATTGCATGTGCCATGAAGGAAGTATCAGAGAACTTGCATGTGTGGGCAAAATGTCCATACATATCTTCCATATTTAGGTTATTGCCTATATCTGCAAAACCTTTAATCATTTTGTTAGATTTAGTTAATTTATGAATTTGTTAGAAACAAGTTGTAAATATATGCTCTTGCTTAAATATTCAAATGTTTAAAATCACTGGAAGCTTTACTATTATACTGGAGGCATCAGAAATGTTTAGTATTCATAATGTGGCATTTTTAGTGACATTTGTTTGAAAAAGTTTATCTTTCCTGGAGCGCTTCTTATAGGAGCTTTGAGAACCCTCACCTAAACTCATTACAAATAAATACATGGGTTTTCAATTGCTCTTTATATAGTTACATAATTAGTTTTCTTGTTTATGACTTGGCAACTTTAAAAAATGCATTCCATTTGTTCAGCAATCTGAAAGATCCAAGCATATAGTAGGCAGGTCTCTTAATTGGCATGCTTCATTTATACATGTTATTTTATTGTCTATTTTATTGTCCAGAGTTGCTTCTTGTGAGATGGATGACCATTTAAATGTAATAAACAAACAAACAAATAAATTTAGTAAATCCAGGTTTAGTTTGTCAATATTACCTTTTACGTGCATGATTTTGTCATAACCTAACACATGCTGCCAATACAGTTAATTAGAAATATTCCATAACATGTATTGATAACATTTTGGTTGCTGAGCTTATAGCGAAAAGTTTAAGATTTGGTTGAAAATGTTTTGGTGTTACTTTTTTCCTAATTGTTTACAATAAATATTAGCTAAATAGAATTTCAGAAGGACAGAAATTGGCCAGTGATTAATCTTTGACACACCCAATTTCATAGCTTAGCTTTATTAGTCAAACTTTATGATTCTTGTTAAGACCTATCCCTGTTGAATCTGATAAACTACAGAAGTCCTTTGAAAGCTGATCATTTCTAGATGTTTGGAATTGCTAATCACATCTGTGCATGGAAATTTTAGGAGTTCTGGATCCAAAATTTCTCAAGGCATTGCATTCAGGATGACTATAATATGGAATTACCATGAATTAGGACTGTCATATTTGGCTGCAGAAATGCAGACAATCACTACAAAACAATAAAGAATTATAGTAGGGGTAGTCCTCACTTGCTGACTGCTTTGTTCAGTGACTATTTGAAGTTATGACAATGCTGAAGAAATAATTTTATAATTAATCCCTGCATTTACAACCTTGCAGCATCCCTCAATCGTGATTGCCAGTCAGTATGCGTTGTCCTGTGCCTGATCTGTCATTTTATCCTTTTTCTCACACAGTGGGCAATACACATCAATAGCAACATAATGGTGCTGACAGCCCTGAGCATACTGCACAAACAGCTTGGTGTTTTCCCCATTCTGTGCCTGCTTACTCTCTTGTAATTCCTTCCTGTTCAATGAAAGTAAAAACATACTTAATTTCTTCCTTGTTAATTATCCCGGCATTGTAGGGAGCATTCCAAAGGGCAGGGAAGAGATTAGAAGGCAAACAAAAATAGAATATGTGTTGATTAATCATCTGTTGAGAATGTGGGTAGCCAAAATCATGAATCCAAGAGCAAATAAATTTAGAATTCTAATTCAAGACACTGGTACTGGGGCTGGGCACAATTTCCTTGACAAATTCCTAATGCTGGGAGAGGTAGAAGGGAAGAGAAGGCAACCACCAGCAGCCAGGTAGATAGATTCAATTAGAACGGCATTGGGAGTTCTGAGAGGCCATGTTGGAACAGATTATCCTGATAAAGGTTTATCTTTGTTGTTGCTAAGAGTCAATACAAACTGGATGGTATATCATTAATTTAGGAATAGTACAGACCCATACTTGACTACTGAATGCAGTTAATCCTTGTTTAATCATGCGATAACTTTGCAGGCCATGTCTGCAATTACATCCTTTGCAACATCACTCTCTATGTCATGTGTTTGCAATTACAGTAAGTACACATCCTATGCTTGACCCTTTTTTTCCCCTTGACCTCTCCTACCCCAATGTGGTGGAATGTGGTCTGGATTTCCAGGAGAGGGGGGAGCTGCTTCCCAGAGGACAAAGAGGCAATGGAGCTTGGAAAATTTGGTTGACAGGAAGAGAGTTAAAATGGCTCTTCCCTAACAGTTCCCAGAGTATATAGTTATTCAGATAGTTATGGTACTTTGGTTTGGAAGATTGTGTCTACAGTGAAGAAGAATAAAGAAACTACTCAGAGGTAACTCCACATGTCATTCTTGGGGCCTGACACCCACAGAACGAAGAGATTGCTTAAACAACCTATCTCTTCCTGAGCAGCTTTTCTCTGCAGCACAGTATGTCCCTAAAAAGTGCAAACCACAAATTAAAAAGCTCAGCTTTGTCACATTAATTACTTTGATTAGAATCTTCCTGTCGGCTTACAGCTGTTGGTTGAAATGGACAAGACCTTAATTAGTTTCACACTAAAGGCTTTCTTTCAAATCCTAAGTAGCTCATGGCAAGCATCCTAGGCAAACAGTCGTTGTTGGTGCATTCCTTTCTGTGTGTATTGCGCATTACATACCACTGGTAGGGCGTGTCATTTAAAGGTGTGAAAATTAATTTTTGCCATTTTTTTCAGTGAGTTTTTACACCAAGAATTCAAACCTGCTGTATTTTTTGCAATTGCACGATGTTTAGCTTGGTATGGTAAATTCACATCTGATCATATGCCCCACAAATACTCTTAACTTTATTTTCTTTAAATTGTACCTTGTACTACAAAAATTAAAGTTTTTTTTCTACATGAATCTTATCTAGCTAACCAAAAAATAACCCATGCAATCATAAACTAACATTGGAAAGCAATTATCTGAGTTATAAAAATGTTTAAGCAAGTTTCATCAAGTCTTGTTTTGATTCGTTCTTTGACATCAGCTGCTGATTTGTTTCTTGGCCTTTGATATAACCCACACGTTTCTCATGTGTATATACTCTGCTTGCTGCCTCTGTGACCTGTTTCACACATCTCTCTATTTATTGGGTATGAAAGGGCCACTGTGGTACTTGCATTAGTTCATCAATAAACTTTATTTCCGCTGTAGTAAGTTTGCACATCAAAGGTGGCTTATATACACCTTCAGACCAGTCAATCAGCTCCAGTGCATGGCACCACCTTCACAGCCGGTATTAACATTTATAGAATCAGTGGCCTTCAAACTTTTGTCAATGCCTTTCTTCTTCATGAAATACACCAGATTATCTGCAATCACTTGAGCAGGTTTTCCTGTTTTTGAGTCTTTCTCTGGAATGAAATGATAAAGGTATCTTCTACCCAGCTCATTGCACACAGAATAATGTTCTTTGATGGTACTGGGGAATTGCTGGTCTGAATTGTTTGCTTGGGAATTGCTGGTCTGAAAAGTTACGATAATTATGTAGTTATTTACCAAGCACATCTAAATTATATTAAAGTAACCAAAATACCTTTACAATTCCCAAGACATGTCACAACTTTTGAGCACCCTTAATGTTTGGAAATTGAAAGCTGAAAAATTTAACATGTCCTAATTATACCAGCTTAGTCTTTTTTAATCTCTTCCTCTCCAATGAATGTAAGTACAAACATTAATTCTTACTGCTAATTATCCCAACACCGGGGTGAGCATTCCAAAAAGTGGGGGAAAGGATTGTAAGAGTTGCCCTTTTACCCAGCTTCCTCATGAGACAGGTTCCAGAAACCCTCCTCACTATTTGGATTCCCTTAGTTGTTTGCAGTTATAACCTTTCAGTACTGTGACGTAAAGGAAAGCTGAAGTAAAATTATAAGCCCAGTCATGGTCATGTGATTTTTCACTTAATGACTGTTCAGACAGCCCCAATTGCAGTCACTTAATGAGGATTACTTGTATGCAACACACATAATAGGGCTCTATTTCATTATATTCAATTAATAGGAAAAATGCTACACTTTAGAGTTGCATCTAGATTTGTAATGGAATACATGGCTAACCTTGAGGAAAAAGGAGAAGAGATGTTGCTTAAGAAATCATCAGACAAGAGAGGCAGGAACCTGCAGTTGGTTAACAGTTAAAGAAAAAACCTGCCCTAATGGATCTAGAAGTTAAAAGTGGCAGGCAGGAAGTTTATACCTTCAGACTTACAAGTTAATGTAGCCTTCTAATAAAGTAGATTTAGCTCATCTGGTCTTGTTTCATGTCTAGTTTATCCAGGAGGGCTGACAAGACTATTTGGTTTAAAAAAAAAAAATTGAATTTTTAATTTTTTTAAAATTAAAACAAAGAAACCAGTGGTATTGTATATTTTTAAAGGTTAGTTAGGACTTTTTTCCCTTGGGAAACAGGAAATTGTAATCAAACTTTATTCATGCTAGGATTTGTCTTTTATGGATAATTTGGGCACTGTAGGGGAACTCGGTGTGTTTGGACAGAAGTTTATAGGTGAGTAAATATCATACAATATTTTGCTACCAAATATGGGACCAAAATGATAAGAAATCTTATCACATCTCTTAGCAGTTTTCTTTCCTGCTGTCATAGTATTTTGAGTTGGTGGACATTTTATTCTTTCATTTACTTAGGGGCAGGTGAACAATTTTAAGAAAATCATTACATGAAGATGTAATATATAAAATGTTTCTCTTTAAAAAGGAATACTAACAAAACCCCAACTGAGTATTTAATTATAAAATTGTTAGAAAGTCTACCATTCTTCTTTTTCTTTTATTTATATCAGTTTTCCTTTCTTTTTTCCTCTGAGTGTCTATAGCCTTTCTTTATTTAAGACTTCCTAAATCCGCTTAGCTTTCCCTCTTTGTTATAAGACATTTTTCAGAAAATCGTTTTTCACACTTACGGTCATTGCAGCATCTCCATGATCATGTGATCAAAATTCAGATGCTTGGCAACTGGTTCATATTTATGATGGTTGTAATGTCTTGAGATCAGCTTTTGCACCCTTAATACAAGCAAAGTCAGTGGGAAAGCCAGATTCACTTAACAACCATGTTACTAATGGAGCTGCTGTGGCTCAGTGGTTAGAACGCAGTACTGCAGTCTACTTGCAGATCAGCAGTTTGGCTGATCGAATCCCACCAGCTCCAAGGTCGACTCAGCCTTCCATCCTTCTGAGGTCG
>JANHJO010010556.1:289623-307877 GCA_032468235.1 Pseudoxyrhopus heterurus
CTGGGAAGACTTAATGAGTTTGATATTACTCATCCAGAACAGTGGAGTTCATATGTTTCCCGAGTAGATAATTATCTACGGGCTAACCAGATTACAGATGATGGTTTGAAGGCAGCAACCCTGTTATGTGCCTGTGAACAAGCCACGTTTGATATCGCTGAGAACTTGGTAGCACCAGCAAGCATAGAGTCAGTGGCATATGCAGACCTTAAGAAAAAATTAAGGGAACATTTTGAGCCCAGGCTTTCGGTCATTGCCCGGCGTCATGTATTTGAACAACGAGAACAGAGATCCGGGGAATCGGCAGCAGAGTTTGTGGCAGCCCTCCACCAAGCTTCGCGCCAATGCGAGTTCCCCGATTTGGAAGACCGCCTTAGAGACAGGTTAGTTTGTGACCTGCGAAATAGCGAATTGCAACAGCGCCTATTCGCCATGGAAAAACTGACCTTCCGAGATGCATTGAAGGAAGTCATGGCGGACGAGGCTGCTAGGGGGGCCATGAAAACTCCAGCCACCAAAAACACACGATTGTCCCCTAGCGGTTCACCAAGGGTATGCAGAGAGATTGGGGAGGTTAGTGAGAACGATGAAATTGATCAATTGTGGAGAGAGCCACCCAGACAGCCACGCTCCACAGAACAAGCAACTCCCCTACGGAGCTGCACAAGCTGTGGGGGACAACATGTAAGAGCAGAGGGTAGATTCCGTACAGCTGTATGCGGTGCTTGTGGGAAGCAAGGGCATATTGCCAGAGTCTGCAGAGGTTGCAAGGGGGAAAAGAGATCTGCAATACAGCAGCATAAGGAAAAGATGCCCCCAGTACAGAACAGAATTGAATACTGCTCGGGAAGGCGTAGTATCTGACGTACGGGAGTCCTACTCCCCATCAAGGAGAAGATAAGACTCTAATTAAATCCTGAAGGAGTTCCATGCTCCATGGAGCTTGATACGGGATCAGCTCTGTCCATTATATCATCTGCAACTTTCGATCATGTGTGCAAACGCAGCCGACAGCAAGTCCCACTCTAACCATCGAGTTTAATGTTAACAGACTTTCAGAGTCGCCGAGTTCCCGTACGGGGCGAAGCCACCATTAGGGTAACATTTCGAGACTTTGAGGGCCCCTCAACGTAGTGGTCGTAGAGGGGCCTCACACAAGCCTTATAGGATTGGAGTGGTTTGAGGTCCTGGGCATCAGAGTAACGGGCATTTGTCAAGCCCAAATAGCCGACTTAGAAGTGGTATGCCAACAATACGCTGACGTATTCAGCGCTGAGCTGGGACAATACAAAGGGGCACTTATTTCACTTAACCTCGACTTGCAGCCCAGGACAATGAAATTTATTTCCAATTAAGCATGCATTGAATTGCACTTCTATATGGCTGGCTGAAAAACTGAACATTCTTGGGAACTCAAATTTTTAAAATGTATTATATTCTTGATTATGAAGTCTAATAATGGATGCCTGGGGGCTAAATAAATTTAAAAGGAAATATGTGTGTCAGTTTTAGCATGGCATATTTGGATTAATTTATATAGGAGCTGAGGCCTTTGCTTTGATTCAGCAGATCAAAATTTGCAACATCATTTTTCTTACAGGGCTCCAACTTTACTGAAAATGCACAAAGTTATAGGGATTGAGAGGAATATTAAGATCGTTCAACATGCTCTGGATTGATCCAAATGTTTAGTTCAGATTTGATTTCAAATATTACCACCGCAGAGTAAGTATCACTGAAAGGGGCTGTAGCCTGTTGTGGATTCTGTTGCCCATGTGCAGTTTATATGTTTACTTATGTTTATTTATTCATTGATATCCGGAGTTCTCAATCTTTAAGAACCAAACTATTTCACAGTTTAAAATAGCATATTTAAAAGATTACAAACATTACACTTTCAAAGTTGCATACAGGCTGTCTTTGACTTACGATCGGTCACTTAATGACCATTTGAAGTTACAACAAACCTCCCAAAAGCTACTTCCAACCAATTTTGAAGTTACAACTGCCATATAGACACATAACGCACACACAATGGACACGTGATCATATTTTGAGTGCTTGGCACCTGGCTCACCATTACAGCCTTTTGCAGCATCCTACAGTCACATAAATGGCATTTTTACTTCTGGTTTATGGCAAAAAAAAAAACCCCATTCATTGGATAAAATTGATTCACTTACCGGTAAAACCTCTGCTAAAAAGATTGTAAAATCGGGTCTGGTTACTTGGTGACCCACAACAATGTAGGACCATAATTTCAGGTATAATTAAAGTCATAAATTGAGGACTAGCTATATTAAAATTATCATACTGGATAAATCCCATAGTATGTTACTGGCAGCTTCTGAATGACTTGTAGATTTTACAAAATACCGGGTTATAATATTTGGTTGGTTGATTTCCCATCTCAAGGCAGAATACATTGCAATATCTCTTCCAACTTTTTCCCAGACCAGCAACCTTATGGGGTACATTGAGCTGAGAGAAAGTTGACAGCCAAAGTCACCCAGGGAAGCTTTCATTGCTGAGAATGGAAGAACAGACTTTATATATTCAAGAAAAGGGTACAAGTCTGTGTTTGCTTTGTTATTTACTTTTTTATATCAGTTCTGGTCTTCAAGAATAACACGAATGGATTTATCTTGTTTACAAGCTACCATTGCAAATATGAACCTAATGTTTCTATTAAAAGAATTGAAATCATTTCCTTACTGTCCTGAGTCCGTTCCACTTCACAAAACCGAATTCCTTCAGAACTGTAGAGAAAAGCATGGGCGTGGGGAGTATTGTCCTAGAAATTAAGGATGACATATTGAAGTTGTAAATAAATCATTTGACCTTGCACTTGGAATTCATAAAGATAAATGAAAGAGCTCACTCACCATGAACGGTTGCTCTCCTTGCCAAGCTATTGTCCTACTAAAACTTTCCCTGCCCTTGTCATATGCCATATTTCTTCCCTGTCATTGTCCCTTCCCTAGCTTTGTGCAGGGAATGTGGCCCAAATGTACGCTTCATTATACCTTTTCTAGGCGCTGCCAGGGAACCTCTTGGATAAAAGCATTGCAATACACCACGTGGCAAAAGGTTTTAATGAAGTGCTCGCAGATATCCAGCCCAAACTCCTCTATTGTTCTGATCTAAAGAGAAAAGGTGTTAGATATGATCAGGTTCCATCTTCAAATCAGTGTTTAGAATTAAGATTGTACCTTATGTATCATAAAAGATCTGTCATACTGGCTACAGCAGCCCAAAGCTATTTTCATGAGAAATGAAGAAATCTACAAAATATGAACTATAACCGCTAACCACCCACTGGCCATTATAAGCTGTTGTTGAAATTCTTAGCACTTTTTTTTTTATAAAAGTAAATTTTATACAGGATTTTTTTTAAAAAAAAGAGAGCAATGAACCCTGAATTCATAGATCTAAACTCCCTTGGTTACTTTAAATCTTGACTTCTGCCTTCAATTCATTTCATTCCTTTTTGTTTATCTGACTTTTATACAGATCTTGTATTATAAAAAAGGACAGTATCTCATAATTTGTGAACTGTGTCCTGCTGCTCTTTGAATTTTGAATTATTCAAAACCTGAACCTTGTTATACAAATATTAGTGATGATTTATTTTAAAAATAAATATAACATAATCATAAGAACTGCAGATTAGACAATCAAGGTATGTTTTTGAGTTTTTGTTAGAAAACCCAAGCAAGGTAACATAAAATGCTACCGCATCTAATTTGGAAACTTTCTCCTACATAGCATCACATCTTTTTGTTTATTGCTTTGTCTGAAGACCAATTCTATAAATGACAAAAAAGAGGGAATGCAATCCAATTCTAGCTACAAGGTAAGATGAATGGTTTTGCAACCTACCCCATTGCATTTGGCCAGGGCTTCAATTGTATTCTTTATGGTGTCTGTAGGGATGACTCTGGAGTTGTCGGCATTCAAGTATTCATTCACAGTGTTGAGCCTGATGTGTACTGAGATTGCCAGTTCTTTAATGCAGTGTACCTGGCCTTCCCTTCTAACGTACAGGATTCTCACTGCGTTCTTTCCATATTCAGAATTCACATATTCTACCTCCTGAGGCTGCAATAAAGAAAACACACACACATACAAACTCACCTTTTTTGTCCATACAGTTTAGCATTAAAACAACAAGACATAAGCTGGCTCAAATAAAGAAAACACACACACACATAAATTCATCTTTTTCATCTGTTCAGCTTAGCATTATAACAACAGTGAGATAAGCTGGTTCAAACAAATTTGTATCCATGTATATTTAGAATCATCTTATTTTACCAAGAATGTTCAAATTTTGAACACACAAGATGGAAGAAAGATGGGACTATGCCACACTAAGAGATATGCTGGCCCTTAACTCATGTTTTCAACCTTATTTGTTTCTTCATTTGAATTATACAAATTATTTGAATTTCTAGGTTGCCCAACTCTGGGCAGCTACAGAAAATTAAAAGAATAACAGTATGGTAGGCATGAAAGCTAGCTGGGTGACCTTGAGCCGCTCTCTCTCTCTCTCAACCCAACCCACCTCACAGGGTTGTTGATGTAGAGAAAATAGGAGGATAAGAGAGTATTAGGTATGTTTGCTGCCTTGAATTATTCTTAAAAGTAATAAAGGTGGGATAAAAATCTAATGAATGAATGAATGAATGAATGAATGAATGAATGAATGAATGAATGAATGAATGAATGAGCCACCTATCCATATTTCCCACCAACTCAAGTCAACCACTTAACCCAATACCTGAGGGAAAACCCAGTTTTTTAAGCCAGGGAATATTTCTTCTATTTACACCTTCAACTAGGCTGCTTCAACATGTTAAAGGAAGATTGCTTAATATATATTCAGATTCTCTCCAAAGGTTTGATACATTTGGTATGTATCTGTTACTTAAGCTATGCCAATGCCTGAACAAGGAAGCTGCCCTGGATTCTTGGCCCTTATCCTGTTTTTCTCATCCTTCCACTCACTCCTGGAATAAATACTTCCAAATAATGGAAGAGATGGTGGGAAGCCTGCTCTAAACACACAGCTTCCATACCAAATTTTAAAGCATCTTCGAATACACATGGAGAGACTGTCAGTGAAGCAGACACTCTTTGTCTTGCAGATAGAAATGAAAGGATTGGGTCAGGGAAATTTGCTGCTTAAGACAGAAGGACAACATGGGGCATAGACAGAGCACTTAACTAGAACAGACAGTTGAAGAAAAGCACATGTCATTATATAGTATGTTCTGTTGCAGCTGCATCCAGCTGTTAATTTAGAGGGATAATGGACAGCCACGTAGCACATAGATTTGTCCTCCAACAATTTACCTTGATTTTTGCCTCCTGACATCTCCTGCCGAAGGAGCAACTCCACCTTGATAGTGAAGCTCCTGAAGAAATCCATATTTCTTTGGAAAACAGTAGCTCAGACTATTAAAAGCGCCGCAGATGTTAGTTAATACTTGGTCCATTGCCATTATTGTTTCTTGAATATATCAATTACCTTTTTCTTGCAGCATACACAGTTCATACTGCTATATTACACAAAAATAGATGCCTTTTAATTTTGCTTGGTTGACTTATACTACCACCATAAAAATAGCAATGGTCCTTTTAATGTAGCATTGATTGTTCAGGAGCGACATAAAGCATCAGTCTCAAATCCTTCCCCTCTTTCTATCACCCTTCTGCAAAGCTTAGTTCTTTCCAAAAGGAATTACATCAAAGGAGGATTTCTATGAAGTATGCTTTTAGCATTTATCGTTTGTTTCCTCCAAGGAAAATTTATTCGGTCTTGTCCTTTTATACATATCACAGAGTTCTTTTGAAGTTTTGAACTTGATATGTTTATTCAGGCGGACATTTTACTAGTTTGTTCAGTGTTTTCGTGAATTGGAAGGATGAAGCTACTATATATAACCCAATCTCAAATAAGATTAATAAAAAAAAGGAAATCACATTAAACTGACTTGCGAGGAAACAGAACAAGTGGCAAGATAAGGTAACCCCACTTTATTGTAAGTGACATTAACAGTATCTTGCAAATCTGAAAGTACATCTCTCATATCTCACCACTCACCTCCTCTACAGGTAAAGAAACTAGGAAGTGTCTCTTGTAAGCCACTTATTCCCTCCACATTCCTGTTGCAGGTGAAATTGCCTTTTATCTGACTGTTGGCTATGGCTCTTCATCCTATCATTCCCACATAACATTCCCACAAGAAATGCCTTTATTGGTTACCTGGAACTGCTTTACTCTCATATGACATTGGGTTTCTAATTTCTAGGTGATAAACCAAAGTTGATTTATCATTTAAAAAGTACTGAGTTCTGGAGATAACTTATTCTTAGATGGTTTTCCCCATCAAGTGCCTACCAGAAGTCTTGGGCTACACTCTAAATCAGGGGTGCCCAACCCCCAGTCCATGGACTGGCATTGGGCCACGGCATGCCAGAAACTGGTCCAAGCAAACAAGCAAAGCCCCATCTGCAGGATTCAGGGAGCACAAGAAACCACGCCCCCTCTGGTCCACAGAAAACGGAACTGGTCCCTGGTGCCCAAAAGATTGGGAGCACCTGCTCTAAATGTTCTAGCCAGCATGCTGTACTGGAGGTCCTGGATGTTTCAGTCTTAATTTCATTAGATTGAGAAATCTAAACAAATCTAAATTTTCCCTACAATAAAGGGTGGGGAAAGCTATGTCAAGCAACTTGGTTTGCTTCTCTGACATATCTGCTCATACTTCTATTGCAGTATTTCTGAAAATTTATAGTTAATATAGAATGGTAAGATGGAAGGAGAGGGTAGCAGAACCGGAAGCATGCCCACAGGAGCAAAGAAAAAGCAAAAAAACCTACAAGGAATGGTTTCAAAGGGAAATTCTGCCAATATCCTGCAATAAATGGAATTTTCTTCAAGGCTACTGAAGTGAGGGGGGAATATCTTCTCACCTTCCTCATAAAATATTCTACAGTTCTATAAAGAATAAATAGAACAAGCTGCCACTTTTAAATAGTAATTTTATTAAGCATTACAATTAAAGAAATAGCAATAGTAATAGCACTTAGATTTATATGCTGCTCCATATGCTTTACAGCACTCTCTGAGCCGTTTACAATGTCAGCAAATTGCCCCCCACAATCTGACTTTCCAGGTCATTTTGCTGACCTGGAAAGGATGGAAAGCTGAGACAACCTTGAGCTGGTCAGGAATGAACTCCTGGCTGTGGGCAGAATTAGCCTGCAATACTCAATTTCTCTTAAACTACAACACATTTTCTCTTCTCATATTTCATCTCTTATCTATAAACAAATCCTTAAATCTCTTCATTCAGTCCATTCAGCAAAAGTCCATTAAAGATTACCAGAGATAACAATATATCTCTTGTAACCTGGATCAAATAAACCAACATTATATTCCTTACTTATACTTTTAACAATCTTGACTTTTAATCCTTTCAAGCAATGTCCTACAATTTGATTTTGTTTCATTTTTTTCTTTGTCCTTTCTCACAAAAGTCTTCAAAACTTTAACAAGTTTCTGTTATAAATCCATGATGAGAAAGTTATCCAAGCCACTCTTTTGGTTTCTTATTTCTATATCCATTTAATTATGAAAATAGCAGCCGGTTTCATTTGCATATCCTGTGTAGTCACATCTTTTTTCATATCATTCTTGTATCCTATTTCTATTATTTCAAATCAGTTTCAATCTTGTCCGGTAATACCTGTTCCTCTTCCATATCATGTTTGAAACTCAGTCTACCAATAATGGTAAATAGTCTTAAATTAACTACTGGATCCATTGTTCACAAAATTTTCCAACTTTAAAGTATTTTGCTCCATTCTGTATTAGTAAATAAAATTTAAGTACTTCTCCTTTAAATGTAATCCTTAATTCTTCTGGTTCCCACCCTTCATAGTCCCATCCTATCATTCTTTTTTAAGAATTCCAAACAACAGCATTTTTCTATGGGAAGGATTCTTATAATTAATTTCAAAGTGTTGTTTCAAATTCATCTAGACCTTTAGTTCATTTTTAATTTTCTAAAATCAGGGTTCTAATCTCTCTTTTTTGTTTATTCCAAAAAATGATTTTTTTTTAAGTTTAAACTCGTATTTAAAACTTCTTTCATTAAGGATTGAAAGAAACTCATCTAGTACTGGAAAAAAAACCTTGTTTTTAAAGGTTCTAATAGCCAATAAGCTGTTTAATAAGCAATTTCAAAAAGTGATTAGGAAAGAAAGCATGCAAATCCAGTGTCCATGAAGGATTTGACTGTGGTTTGGATGAAGATGGCGTTCTCCCAAAGCAATATATCCACTGGAGACCATTGGCTTATGGTCTCCTCACAAGGTGCAATTGTCTGGACCACTTGTGGGAGATCCCAACTCTTCTTCTTCTCCAGAGAGGTATTTTGAGGAATTCATCTCTGCATTCCATTGCAGTCATTGGTTTCACTTTTAGCAGGACCATCTTCAGTTCACCATTTCTTCTCCCAGAAGCCAACAAGCTGCAATTTTCCAGTAAGATGTAGATACAGAGACCTTTGGTTTAGATCCCACAAATGTTTTGTGCCCAGCCATTCTCTGGAGATTGGATGTGTATCACTGAATTGAATAGTACACTGGAATGTCAGGCTGTGTCTCCTTTATGCTCACGCTGTAACTTGTCAAATGAACACTAATAAAATGTCACATAGGCCTCAATCTATTTCCAAGAAAACCTGGAACATGTCTACCTAGAGAAGTTGGGGAGTAAAACAGTGTAATTTGATATTTCATTTTAAAAACTAAACCAGTGATTCTCAGCCTGTGGTCTGCAGACTCCTGGGGGGGGGGCATGGTGTCTTCACAGCAGGTCCATGAAGGCTTGATGAAAACTTGAGTTTTGGGGGTCCATGGTCATGGTCCAAGGCCACAAAATGTATTTAAAGGGGTCGGTGGTGAAGAAAAGATTGAGAGCCACTGAGCTAAACAGATGTGCCCTTACTAATCTTGACTATCAATAATATTTCTCCTTCTCCAGAACAAGGAGCCTGTTTGCTAAGGCTAGAGGCAGTAAGAATCTAATATTTGTTTGCTTTTTTCACGCAGAATGCTGCTTTAGGCTGTGTGAGTTCCAAGTCCCAGAATTCCACAGTCAAGAATTCTGAGAGTTAAAGTCCATATGGCTTAAAGTTACTGAGGTTGAGAAACATTGAGATAACTCAATGCTTTCTGCCCTAAAAACCATTCATTCTGTCTGGAATCTCCATCCTGAATCTGCAAATAAGTGCCAAGATCATCTCACCTCATTTGAAGAGGTAATCTTTCCCTTTCCTTCCTTTTTGCTGTACTATTTATTTCAATCCAGAGTTCTTGAAAAGTAAAAAAAGCATGTACACTATGTTGGCTTCCGACAAATGTATTGAGCAATTCTCAAACCCCTTAAAAAGGTTATGGATGAGGGAATTTCAATGCCTGCCTTATTATTTGTATGCATCTTTCCTACTGTAGATATAGCACCATTATTTAGCATGTCTGTTAACTCATATCATTGCCCAATTTTAATATAATTGTACATTGTCTGCCTAAGAGCCCAGGGCTGGTGATTAATTTATTTATGTGATAAGCACATTTATTTGGGTAGTTTTTCAACTCGTATAAAAGGTAACATAAAGAATCTGTTTTAAAATCTTTACACCTCTCCTGAGATTCTCAGGAAATCCTGTATGCATAAAAGACTCTGGAACAAAATCATCTCTTGTTGTACAGGTTTGCGTATGAAAATTACATATTACCTCATCTACATCCTAAAGGGAATTTCTCCTCAGAGAAGGGTGGAGAGAACTGACAAGTGTATCATATGTAGGGCTGAGGATAATGGAAACTTAACTTCCTATAATATCGTTCCTAAGCTGGCATGGCAGTTTACAATGGTCTAATTCTTACTGAGTAACTAATTCATCAGGAGAGACTCAAAAAATGCAGAATTCATATCCCCATAAAAATCATCCTTTCCTTTTCTGTTGTGTGGAAGATATTTTCTTTCCTATTGTGTGGAAGGTATTTTTCATGAAGATAGAAAGCTACAGAGAAAGGAAGCATATCTTGGCAAACACAGGATTCTGTACTTGTATAGGTTGTTGGCTGGGGAATTCTTGGAGTTGAAGTCAACACATCTTAAACTTCTCAAGAATATGATATACTGAAATAGATACGTAAATAGTGATAGAATTAATTGTTTTGTGTCAGCCTTGCAAGGTAGATCAGATAGGAAACAGCCAGATGAGCTAATTGTTGTTTAATATAAAGTTGCATTAACCTTGCAAATCTGAGGTACGTTTCCCTTCCCTTTCCACCCACCCACCCCCTATATCCCAAGAAACTAGGGAGGGTCTCGTCTGAGCAGCTTGCTTTGCTGTGGGATGTTTCCCTTTATTTGACTGTTTGCTCAGCTGTATCTCTTCTCTCTGTATCCCAAAGCCATTCCCTCATATCATTACATCTTGATAGTAACAGAGAAGAAACATAGTTATCTTTTGTTTAATTGCATTAGAAATAAATGTAAACATATGTTTATGTTGCTCTTTTTTGTTTGTTTAGCAATATGAATATGAAAGCAACTGATCTATTTGGAAATCACAGATTTTTTAGCATTGTTAAGATTAAAGAAGGTTTTCTGAGTGAAGGCCCTTTGATCACAAATGGAGAGAAATTCAATGCCATCTGCACTCACAAAAGGGTTTCCCAACCCAAGTTCCTGGTACTGTACTGCTAATAAAAGGCTGAAATCAGCATTAATCCATTTACTCAGCTGAGAGCAAAGTTATTGATTTTACAATACCTACAGAAGTGGAACAGCAGATCCTTTGCTAATTGGTTTATTCTTTAATTATGCTGTAGCTATCCCCAAATGCCCAACTTAACATCAAAGGGTCTGCTAAAGGCCAAAGAATTGTACCTGCTTTCCTTTCACCAACTATGATGATGATGACCAGCAACAACAATCTGGATGCACGCAGAGCTCATTTAGTGCTATTACTAGAACACCAGATACAAAAATATGCCAACACAGTGCTTCATAATTATTAAAATGCACATTCAGCCAACAAGTTAAAATTTATAAATGCAAGTGACCACTGCAGCATCTGATCCAACTGTAGCAAAACAGAGAGCACAATTAAAGATCATGTGATATAAAACTTATCCTGAATAGGATTGGACTTTAATTTCTCTTACGATGGGTCCATAACTTTTTTCCCTTCAGGATTGTCCTTTTAAGGTGTTTTGTAAGATCTTATTTAAACACATGCTGGAGGGTAGAAAAATGTAACCACATCATTTTGTGGTGTAAAAATACAGGATGAACAAGACATACTAAGCTGGTTCATTTGTGTATGTGCATCAGTCTGTAGCACCAATTACTTCTATATGTGGATGAACAAGACACCATCACAAATCTAGACCAAGACCAGTTATTTGTTTGTGGGCAAAGCTTTTATTTCCTTTTGTTTTCTTTCTGGGCAATTGCTGACTCACATTCAATATATAAAAGTAGTATTTTTTAAGATTACGATATCTAGGAATGTCAAGAGAATGCGTTTTCTTTTGACAGCAGTTATGAATTCAATAAAAAGTGCTGCATTATCACTTTAACTTTTTAAATGGAGCACTTCTCAGCTTAATTTACCTCAGTGGCCTGTTATAAACCTAAAAAGAGATAGAATGAAGTGTGTCATAGGGAGTGTCTTGAAGGAAAGTCAATGTATCTTTCAAATATGTGGGTTTCAAACTTCTCAATTTCCACCCAGCATATTCATTTCTGAAACTTCTGAGTATTGATATTTACAAACCCAGATGGTGTCAAGATTGGGGAACGCTGAGATAAAGAAATAAATTAACCTGGAATTTCTTTGTGTCTCTGCCTTTGTCTCTAATTCATAT
Organism: Pseudoxyrhopus heterurus; assembly: GCA_032468235.1. Taxonomy (NCBI): domain Eukaryota; kingdom Metazoa; phylum Chordata; class Lepidosauria; order Squamata; genus Pseudoxyrhopus; species Pseudoxyrhopus heterurus. The sequence goes on from JANHJO010010556.1 coordinate 301,582, forward strand.
TGGTTTTCAAGTATGGCATCTTACCGTCTGCTTCAGTTTGTTTATTGTGGTTTCACTGAGCCTTGTTGATAGTTGACTGGAACTGAAGTTCATGATAAGTAATCAGCAAACTTCAAGGAAGGTTAGTAATAATGAATCCTTCCTCTTGCAATTTGGAAGTACGCTGTATGTGTCTATTACAGGTAGTCCTTGACTTACAATAGTTCATTTAGTGGTCGTTCAAAGTTACTACAGCACTGACTTATGACCATTTTTCACACTTATGACTATGGTCATGTGATCAAAATTCAGCTGTTTGGCAAATGAATCATATTTATGATGGTTACAGTGTCCCGGGATCATATGATGACCTTTTTCTGACAAGCAAAATCAACGGGGAAGCCGGATTCGTTTACCAACCATGCTACTAACTTAACAATTGTGGTGATTCACTTAACCACGGTAGCAAGAAAGGTCATAAAATTCACTTGACATATGTCTCACTTAGCTAAAGAAATTTAGGGCTCAATTGTGGTCGTAGGTCGAGGACTACCTATATTTGTTATTTCATATTTGGCTCTATCCTGCCTCTCTGGGCAACTGAAATGAAGATGGCAAGCCCCTGAGATCAGGTATGGGGCAGGAGGAACCTGATGCATTGAACAGAAATCTGATGAAGCTCAAACACTGATCTCTTTAGGGAAAATAATGAGCAAATTAAAGTGGCTTTTGAACTAGCCTGAACTAATCTAGGAAATGAAATGTAGGTTACTGAAATCTAATTAGGTTTCTCTGCAATTTAGGCATGTCATTACATTATGACTAATTGCAAAACACTCACTGATTCATAGAGGGCTTGTTTCTTTTGATCAAAAGAAAAAAATAATTATGCATTACAATTCCAAGCCTGAGGAGAAGAGGAGCATTAAGAATTGCACGTATGTTCAACTGTATTTCACAGATGGGGGATTCTAGCCTCTCATTCTCTTCCTGGTACAGAAATGTGGGGCAGGAGAGGAAAATCAGAGATAGATTACTTCTTAACCCCCACCATTTCTGTTCAGTCCTCCAACAATCATCATCTCTGAGGACCCAGATTGTTGGGGGCAATATGCAATGTGCAATATATGCTTACTTCTGTAAACCGCTTAGAGAGGGCTGTAAAGCCCTGATAAGTGGTATATAAATACAATAAATAAATAAATCTCTGAACTGATTCTACTTCCTTTCTCTGACAGTTCTACTGTAGTGTCAAAAACTCTGAAACTGAATAACCTGCTTCATTTTTAAGGACAATGTTACTAATAACGGGCAGGGCAGCTTGCAATGAAGGGAAAGAAGTTGCTTATTCTAGCATATTTTTTTTCACTTGGTATTTATATCACCACCAGAATGGGCTGGCAACCTTAATTGTAGCGACTGTACTGGTTTTCTTGCATCTACTTATTCTGTAGTAGAAAGAGGGCATGGAAAATGTACCATCACGAGAAAAGGGCATTCAGTAAGAGCAGGTTCAACTCAATGTTGCCACTTTGGGCAGATTCTGCAGACAGGTCCATGCTCCAAGTCCATGTTGCACTGGTTTCCATATTTCATGGAAAATATTTCTGAAATTCCTTCAGATTTCTTCTGTGTTCTACAAGTAAGTACATGTTTTGTACCAAGAGGTCCTACAGAGGGGGCCAGGTGTTCAATTTTACAGAGGACAATCCAACAAAGCAAGCCGTGATGATGAAGATGAAGATGATGATGATGATAATAATGAGAAAATCACAACATGCAGAAGATGACATCATTGCCCATAAGTTGCTCTTTACATAATTGCACCCCTAAAGTACATAGGCCAGGGCATTTGCATCATGATATAGTTACACATCTTCTTTATCTTTCTTTATCTTTACATGACAACATAGGTTGTCATGTGCCCCTCCATAGACTCCTCACACCCTACATTTAAAAGAATCCTGTCTTTGAAGAACTGTGGGGGTGGACCATAAGGAACAGAGGCTTTAAAGCTGATCATTATGTGCTACCTCCTAAACAGTGAGCAAAACAGGCATGTATCATTCAGTATATTTTTTCCATAATGGGGAGAAATAATAAATTTTGTGGAATTGGGGAAGAACTGAAGATGGTTCCACTAAAATTACAGCAGACCATCACAGCAAAATAAAGTGCCAGTGAATAGACTGGATTTTCATAATTCCTCTCCAGACAAAGGAAGGACCTGAGATTAGCAACAAGGGCTCCAGACAGTTGCTTCTCATAAGAAGACTGAAAGGGAGCAATCTCTGGCTGGTTTAAAGCTGCCTGCGAGATGTGGGAAAGCCATTTTCACTCAAACTATGATTGGTGCCTTTATGGGCACAGTGTTCATATATTTCCTTTTCTAATCACCTTTGGAAATTTGCTTATTAACTTCTTTTCAGCTGTTAGGAACTTTTGTTATCAGTAGGTTTTACAGCATAGGAGATTTTCCTTCAATCCTTAACAAAATAAGTTTTAAATAGAAATTTGAAGACAGAGAAAAAAGTATTTTTGGAACAAACAGCAAAAGAACATTGATTTTAGAAAGTTACAAATGGATTCAGGGTCCAGATAAATTTAAAATAAGTTTTTAAATTTATTAAAATTAAAATTTATTAAAATTATTTATATGAATCCATTCCATGGGAAAATGCTTTTGTTTTGAATTTAAAAAATTAGGAGGAAGGTTGGACACTAAGAGAACCAAAAGGAATTAAAGATTACAGCTGCAGGAGGAGAACACTTAAATTTGGCTTGCTGATACAGAAGGAAGCAAAATATTTTAACATTGGACATTGAAGGATATTTTTGAACAATAGATCCAGAAGTTAATTTTAAGAGTCAATTTTCCATATCTATAGATATGATATGGAAGATGAACAAGTTTTACCAGACAAGAGTGAAACTCATCTTAAAGTGGATTGAAAAATGATAGGCTACAAGTATGATATGGAATAGATGCTATACTGGATATACAAATGAAAGCAGCTGATGTTTAATAATTAAAAGGGATATACAATGATAAACTAAAGGATTTGAATAACTCCTATATTGGATTTACCAAACAGACTTGTTAAAGCTTTGAAGAATTTTATGAAAAGAGACAAAAAAAATGAAAAGAAATCAAGTTCTAGGATGTTATTTGAAGGGTTCATCAATCATTTATCATGATTGTTAAAATTCATTTGATCAAGATAAAAATAGATATATTGTTATCTCTTAATGGTTTGCTGTCCAGAAGTGAATAGTGAAGTGAAATTAAAGATTTCTTTATAGATAAGAAATGGGAGTCACCTTATAGGGGAAATAGGTGTCATAAGCATTTAATTAATTAGTTAATTAATATGGGAAGAATGGATCATTTATCTCTATATATAAAACTGTGTGTGTGTGTGTGTGTGTGTGTGTGTGTGTGTGTGTGTGTTCCAGCATAACTCTGGAACGGCTCGATCAATTTCAGCCAAACTTGGTACACAGATGACTTACCCTCTGGGAACAAATACTGTGGGGGTAAGACACCCCTAATACCCCTCAGGGGGTCTGTGTACCTTAAAAATAGTGGAGATGCCATGGTGATGGCTTCACAGTACTCCAAAAGGGGGCTCTCTCTGACTTGCGACGCTGCGCGCGAGAGACATAGACATAGAGCTACTACATTAGAGCTTCACAGACAGTACAACACTGTGAGTCCCGACTACAGGATTTTCCTGTCTAATACAGCATTGGGATAAATAAATACCTGGGTGATGCCAGGTTATCGGCTAGTTATATTTTAAAAGAAGATGATGAATTACAAAAATTGTTCAAACTTCTGATGAAGGAGAAATCATTCCTTTATATTTTTATCTTTATTTTTTTCTTCACTATTTTTTATTTTTCTTTCTTTTTTTAGTTTGTATAGTTTTTTATGTCTTTTATTGCCGTGTTTAATAAAATCACCATATAAAAAAGAGAGAAATAATGAATGTTAACTTAAATAATAACGATTGCTACTATGCGGTATTCAGATTCACACCCTGGAAATAGAAGTGTGCTCATTGCATCTATCACATTTTTTTAAGGTGCTAAGTTGGCACTGTAAGTTGGCACTGTAGCCCTGTAATCCCAGGAAAATACATCTTTGTGTTAAGGAGGTGCCAGCGATTTGCAGCATGGTCCTTATTGTCCTGTCTCTTTAAGCCTAACTTAATGCAAATGTGTATTTTCTTGAAATGGCATGGCTACCATGTGAAAAGGTGTGGCTTTTTGAAGGAGGTGCCTTAAACAAAATTCCAGTTCTTCTTCATGCTTTTGAGGTTCATCTAAAGAAAAAAAAATCTGTTCACTTCCTGGAAGCTAGACACATGTTCATAATACTTGTCAAATACAGGTACATGGTTAATCCTGAGTAATGCATACCTTCTTTTGCTACTTTAGCCTCTGAAAACAGACTAATCCTTAATTCTTACTAATTATTTTTTTTCCTTTACATCATTCTCTTCTGAATAATATTCTTTCTAAGTTCCCAAAGTCTATGAAATCTGGCAGAACTGGATCAGAGAGCATATTTATAGAATCCAGCTTGGAAATGGAATAAACATAACAGAGGATGCTCAGGGGCACACATTACAGCAGCTCAAGCAAATTTACAGGACCAAAGCCAAGTGATAAGACATGCAAATGAAGCAAAGACAAGAAAAAGCTTGAATATTCAGAGTGCCATCTCAGTAAGAAGGCAAAGAAAAACATGAAGGCAATGATTTTGCATTGTAATTGTTTTGCCTTAACTATTCTCACCATTTTATTATGAATCCAGATAATATCACACTACATTTACAAATTCATCTATCTTTTCTCAGCCTTTTCCCTTTATTTTAACATTTAAAATGTACAATACAGAAAAGGGTGAGTTAGGTAGGCATCTGGAAGTACTGTAATCCAAGAATATAATCTGATACACAGGTAGTTCTTGATTTATGACTAATTGCTTAGTGACCATTCAAAGTTACGACCCCCCCCCCAGATACTTATGACCCATTTCCAAAGTTCTGATGGCCACCAACCCCCACTGGTCACAACTGCATTTTGGCCCCTCTGCAACCAGCCCATATTTATGTCTGTTTGGAGTACCCGTGATCACATAACAGTAGTTTACGATGTTTTTGGTGAAAACTGGTATTTGTTTCCAGGTTTCAGCAAAAATGTCCCATGGCAAACAATAGGCTCACTTAATGGCCACAGGTTCACTTAACAACCGTGGGGATTCACTTAATGATTGCCAAAAAGTTACAAAATGGAGTTGGTCACATGATGACCTGCTTTATGACTGTCACAACTGGTTGTAAGTCAAAGACTACTTATACACTAGGCAAGGGCTAACTTTTAGCTTAATACAAGATGCAGAAGAGGTATGACTTAAGCCATCATAAGTGACTACAATTACAAAACAATATAAAATTTCCTCTGGGCTAAGTAAGGTAATTCAGAAAGAGGATAAAGAGACCAGGGCCTGTTTTCCCATGTTATCAGCAACTAATCTCTCAAACTCTATTGAAATTTAAAGGAAAAATATAGCATAGACCATGGCTGTCAAACTCTATCGCATCATGTGACATATCGCCACATATCGCAATTTTTTTGCCTTTGCGGAGCTGGGGTGGGTGTGGCCTGCGTGTGATGCATCCGGCCCATGGGCTGCCAGTTTGGCATCCCTGGCATAGACAGATAATTGTTCATAATAAGGTAGCACTGTTCCAGATCTCTTTGCTTGTCACCATTAAAGCCCTAACATGTCATGGAGCCTAATTATTTAAGAGACTGTCTTTGGTTTCTGTCTGCCCTGCTAGATTTGGCATAGTTGGTTTTCTTCTGGTTCCACCAGTGAAGCCATCTCACCTAACAGGGTGCAGGATAGGCATTCACTGGCATAGCATCTGCCTTCTGGAACCACATCCTAGATATTCACACCACCACTACCTCACTAGCCTTTAAAAGAACATTAAAAAGTGACTCTTTCTCCAGGCCTTGAGCTAGGATGATGAGGTAGAACATTTGTTTGTTCACCGAGACTCTCAGAAACATTTTCCAACAATCCTTTATGGCTATGATCCTCACAATTCCTAGAACCCCACCTTGACCCAACCAATACTTCCTCCAGGTGACTTACTCATCCTTTCTTTCTTGTATTTGCCTTCATGGTGAGAGGGTAAAGTTGGTCATCTGCACTATCATCTATCTGTCCTTTCTTTCTTTCTTTCTTTCTTTCTTTCTTTCTTTCTTTCTTTCTTTCTTTCTTTCTTTCTTTCTTTCTT
>JANHJO010010556.1:341760-354704 GCA_032468235.1 Pseudoxyrhopus heterurus
TAATTATTGTAAACCGCCCTGAGTCCCTCGGGAGAGGGCGGTATAGAAATCTTATTAAAATAAAAATAAAAAAATAAGATACTTAAATCAGATCAACTGTAACTTGCTCTGGCACTTCATTCTTTTAGTGGGGGGGTCGGGGGAGCCCACAAACAACAAAATTTCATGTTTCCTGTGAATTGATGCATCTATTACTAAATGTTATGTATAACTATCATGATTGGTAATCAATGATAGCCTTCTCTTCCACCTTTGCCTCTGTATGCTATAATTATAAATTCCAATTTATGTTTGGCTATGTCAATTACTTTTTCTTTTGAACCCAGTTATATCTTTCAGTATCTGTAATGTAAAAGAGACATTTTTTTCTATTCCACTTTATTTAAAATATGAATGTTGCTCAATTATATTTTTTATAAGACCAAAATCCAGCTTTTTGCAGCATTCTCTGGTTTACAGTATTCTTTGTGATGTCATGATGAGAATTGTAATATTAACTGTGGTTGCAATATTGATTTCTTTAAAGGTATTAATAATAGTGATACTTTTATTTTCAGTTCCTTTAATGATTTCTAACAAGGATTTTGCCCTTTTCAAGAACTTAATATTTGTACTGCACTACTATTCTGAAACTTTGGCTACTAGTTGGGTAATCTGCTGTCTTCCATTTATTTTGTTCTGTAATTCATACATCTTTCAGCTGATAGCTCAAATTGCCTACCTTTTTTCTAGCATTTTTGATGCTATTACTAAACTATATCAATATTCTTTAAATGGAACAGTTGTTCAATATGAAATTTATCGATTTAAAATTTCAACTTCTGTTTTATAGGCACCACCAAAACCAGAACCAAAAACCATTGAAAACCAGCGTGTATATGATGAAACCACGGTTGATCCAAATGATGAAGAGGTAGTTTTCTGTAAGCATTTTAAAGGAAACAAATGCCAGATAAATAATTAGGCAATGAATTTGGGCGGACATTTTCACTTTTCTGTAACATATTGTAACAGTCGGCAGGATGGTTATTTGAAGTTCATGCATCCATTTCTTCATTTAATTCTTCAGACTCTTCTTTCCAAAAAACTTTTGTCTGACATTTTTTCTATCTGAAAAGTTTCTTGCAAATGAGCCACATTTAAAATCTTGTATATATGTAATTATAATTAGTTGATGTGGAAGATTAGAAACTTGCTGACATATGCTGCTGCCCTAGACAAAGAAACTTAAATTCCAATTTTTGAAATATCTCTAATAAAAAGCCTAAAGCCTACAGTACTGTATTTAATACAATCCTGTATTTAAGGGCTTGATGCAAGATTGTATTTAAGATTGTGTCTAAGGGTTATACTGTACTTAGATAATTTTTTATTGTAACAAGTACATTATAAATGATAACAGCTATTGATTTTTATTTTTAGACGGAGGTTCTGATTCCTGCAAATTGACTATATCACTGCAATTTCATACAAATGTCATTATTATATATTCCCAGGTTACTTTAGATGACGCTACAGATGAATTTGCTCCTTACTTCAACAGGCAAATTGTTCCAAAAATTCTTATCACTACATCTGACAGACCTCGTGGGGTAAATTAACTTTTTAAGATTGACAATTTGCTTTGAGGAATATATATACTTAAAAATATGGATTGTGGAATATATTAGCTATAATATACTGTTTTGTAAAATAGTTTGTGTTTGAGTAAGATACAATGAACAGTAAACATTTAATAATTATATAGTAGTCACTGTTGCTTTAAATTGTCTGGATGCCATATTATAGCCAAAATTGATTTGAGTTAGTCAGTCATTGGTAAAGTTTTAAGTTTAAATAAGTATTGACTATTTATTTTTTTAAGTTCATCAGTGAGAGGGGAAGGTAAATGTCTTACAGGTTTTACTGCCCAAGTTGGACGCAATTGTTTCATCTTCAATATGTCACTAATTTCATGAACTGCAGATAGCAGTGTTTCTTTCCTTATAAAGAGACTGCCCAAAGAGTGTGTATGTGTGTGTAGAATTATATTTGATATGTATATATATATATATGAATTATACTTGAACTTTTTTCTGTTTTGGCAGAGAACTGTGAGATTCTGTGAACAGTTATCCACATGTATTCCAAATTCACATGTTTACTATAGAAGAGGACTGGCTTTAAAAAAAATTATTCCACAGTGTATTTCAAGGGATTTTACAGATTTGATTGTTATCAATGAAGATCGTAAAATACCAAGTATCCTTCATGAAAAGTATGCAGTGCTATTTGTATGCACGTCTCTATTAGAGCAGCAAATTTACTGTTGGATTAGAAGAGAAGGGATTTAGTACTTGTTTCTGTATGGCATGTTTATTAAAACTGAAGCTGGACATGAAGTACAAAGTCCAAAAAAATATTGTTTTACAAAGTATGGATTTTCTGGAAAACGTTTTCTGCATAAATTGCATGTTTAATTATATCTTAACATACTTAAAATAGATGGACTTGTATTAAGTCATTTGCCTGAAGGCCCAACTGCTCACTTTAGGATGAGCAGTGTTCGTTTACGAAAAGAAATAAAGGTGAGTTTACTCAAATAATCAATTTCTCTGCTTGCTAATGTTAACATTTAATACAATGTTTTCATTAACTTTTAGCGAAAAGGGAAAAATCCCACAGAACATCAGCCTGAAATAATCCTGAATAATTTTACAACACGATTGGGCCATTCCATTGGTCGCATGTTGGCTTCTCTCTTTCCTCATGATCCTCACTTTGTTGGCAGACAAGTAGCTACATTTCATAATCAGCGTGATTATATCTTTTTCAGATTTCATAGGTAAGCAAGTATTTGAACATTTATACTAGAAGTGATTTTTGTATGACAGCTTTGCTAATGCTGTGTATTGCCTTTAACAGATACATCTTCAAAAATGAGAAAAAAGTGGCCATTCAAGAACTAGGCCCACGTTTTACCCTAAAATTAAGGTCTCTTCAAAAGGGAACTTTTGACTCCAAGTTTGGGGAATATGAATGGATTCACAAGGTATTATCCCTCAACAAAGCATTGCATAATTTTATATACTGCTATTTGGCTAAATTTTGCAGTTAAAGAATTTCTTATAAAGTGTTATATGTGTGACCAATAGTGGATGCTGCTTGCAGACATCGGGACAGTCTGCCTACATACATTAGGTGCATGTGAGTGGCAATTGAAAGCTGCTTGATTTCCCATTTGCGAGTTAATACAGATATTGTCAGCCCTCTCAAATAAACCACATAGGAAACACAACTAGATGAACTGATTCTACTTTATTGTAAGGCTACATTAACAGAACCTTTCTAGTTCTGTTAGTGTACCACCAGTTTTGCTTGATCAAGTAGGGTGGATCCTCCTTAAATGTCATTCTCTGACCATTAAGTCATTGGGAGCTCCTGTATCTCTTGTCTGATTGTTTCCTAGGCAGAACCTCTTCCCCTCATTCTCCAAAATCAATACATTCCATTCCATTCCAAGGTAGTCCTTGACTTATGATAACAATTGGAATCCGAAATTTTGTTGCTAAGCAAGGTGGTCATTAAAGAAGTTGCATCCAGTTTTACAATCTTTTTTTGCTACGGTCATTAACATCACTTAAGTGAATCCAGCTTCCCCTATTGACTCTGCTTCTTGGAAGCTGGCTGGGAAGGCCATAAATAGCAATCACTGGACAACAGTACACTGCAACTGCCATAAACACGTTGGTCACTAAGTGACCAAATTTTGATCATGTGACTATAGGAATGCTGCAATAGTTGTTAATGCGAGAACCAGTCATAAATCACTTTTTGCAGTTCCTTCATAACTTCAAACGGTCCCTAAACAAATGGCTGTAAATCAAGTACTACCTAGAATTGTATTTGGCAGGCATTCAGTGAAATGCAATATTGACTAGCTGGCCTTCAGTCTGATCCAGTAGAATTATTCTCATGTTCTCACTACCTATGATTATAATTGAGATATTTTTAAATACTTGACACATCAACATTTCCATGATTTCATTAATAAAAAGCCACTCAAGAATGGTAAGCTTAGATTACAGTAATTGCATTCTAAAGAATAGAATAATTTTGTTACCAGTATAAGTTACTTTTGGCACATGCCCAACCAATATTAGAGACACTAGCCTTCAAAAGTACGTTTGTGGTGCCACAATGCTGTCAGCTGTCAAAAGAAAAATATTCAAAATATAATTGAAAAGGAACAGGTCAGAGTGCTGTGAATGTTTAGATGGCCTTTTATACAGTCAGAGCCTTGCCTATTTACAACAATACTGTTTTCAAGGGAGTATTGTACCCCCACATCAATGCGTTAAGATTACTTATTTAAAATTATTTGGAAAAACAAGGTTTCAAAAACAGGTTATCGAAAGTAGATCAAATAAATAGGAATTCAGTGTAAATATACAAGCTGGTGTGGTGGAGGGAGGTAAATGAAGCTTTTGCACTTATATTACATACTAAAAAGATTTCTATTTTGAGTTCAAGGCTTTAAGATTGTCAGAAAATGGGAATGTCCCTAGATTAAGGGGTGCATAAAAGTCTGATGACTGCCTGTGGCTTAATATCATGTCCAATAAATCTTTATTAACAGATGTTCTTGTTTGGCAGTAGGAAGTTTAAAGGTCCAGTCTAAACCTAGGCTGACTTAAGTTTGTTGTGCTATATTAACTTGTAATTACTTTCATTCCAGGCATGCCTTAAAGATCTTGTAATTTGGTATTAGTTTATTGCTCCATAATCTGAATTGTATTACAGGAATTTACAAAGATTTGTATTTTTGTAACAAATTATAATGAACATTGTTTTTCAGCGCCGTGAAATGGACACAAGCCGAAGAAAATTTCATTTATAAGAATGAACACAGAAATGCCATTTTTGTATTTTTCACATCAACAAAAGCTTCTGGAATAACCTTGAAGATATTCAGGTTTCACATAGAACACCCTACCTCCGCAAACATGGCCATGACCCTATTCTCTTCAGGACTGAAAATTGTTACTTTTTTTTATATTAATAATAGAAGACTTCAAGTAAGAGGAAAGAGACTGCATCAGCCACTATCTCCTTTTGTTAAGAAGTCATGGACTCTTCTTAGAAACAATGCTTCGTAATTTAATTCTTTCATATCTTATTCTGAATTAAAGTATATCTAGTTCTGGATCTTAAGGTTTTGTGTTGAATATATTAAAATAAACATTTTACATGTCAAATACTATTATCCTGTATTGGGTGAGTGTTCAAGCATAGTTCATTAATGCAGAAAAATAACAGTACAATTTCAGATATAGTGGCTATACAAACTTTATTTGACCTTCAGTAAGCTGAATTAGTGTTATTTTAAAATTATATAAGGAACTGAAATATTCTGCCAAGTGCCTATACTAGGAATAAATGGGAAATTAATCTTATTTTTTTAAAAGGGATAAGAAATTAGGTAATACCCCATTATCTCTGCCCATCTTAATGAAACTTGAGATAATGGAAATTCTGCCATCTATAATCTGCCATCTACAGGGCTTCCTTAAGGGGTGAAAGAAAATCAAAGTTCTCTTGAATATAATCTGACCAATATTACTTAGTTCATATGCAATTCTGATCTACAGATTAACTTTAAATGCATTCATATTTGTTTACATACATGTAGGTACGTACTACAAAGCAGTTTCCAGTTTGGACACAATGGTAAACTCTACACTCCCCAATTTTCACTAATTGACCCAGATATACAAAGAAAAAAAGAATTTTAGATATAACACTTCAGTTCCTCATCAACAGTGTCACAAATATCTGAAAAACACGGCTTGAAGCTTAACACCTCAAAAATCAAGATCATGGTTGTCAGCAAACCACCCATTAATTTAAAAGCAAAAGAATATTTTGGACATGTGATGCGACACCCAGAAAAATACAGTGTACTTCACTTAATCCTCCAAGGAAAGGCTGAAGGCAAATGAGGTCCAGGCAGAACATCATGGCTTCAAAATCTAAGGGACTGGTTTGGACAAAACTCAGCAGCACTTTTTCGTGCAGCTGTTGATAAAAATAGGATTGCCAATGTCCGATGACGGATATGGCACAAGATATAAAACTGAACTATACCTTAAAGTCACTGTGTTTAGATAGGTCAGAAAATTAAATCAGTGGTCTCCATGGAATAACTTTCAGATGAATGTGATACTCAACTAAGCATCACCTCTGCACTTAATATAAACTGATAGCTTGGTTAACTCAGTTCTTGCTTTCACCTGTCAGGCATGATAATTATGCACCTGTAAATAAGAAAAACTATGCAGCCAGTTATTTAAGATTATGCAGTTTGTTCTGAAACTAGTTTAGAAATCTACACAATATTCTTGTTCTATGTTATGTATTTAGTAATCAACTTTAATCTTTTGGTTTCCTTTTTGACGAATTTATGCCACTCTAGCTTGATGTAAAACAAAAGAAACAAAATTGTATTAGATTGGTAAATAGTGTATAACAAGGCATTTATTTTTTTAGTTTTATAGGAGGATATTCACAATTTAGGATGCTTCTAGAGGCAAATACAGTTTACTCCAAATTAGTTATGACTATATAATAACTAAAGTAGAAAGAACAAGAACTATACTGATTATAAACCATTAATTTGTTTAGATAAAGATGCTATTTTGTTTTGGAAAAGCAGGAATATTTTTACAAAATGCACTAACTTTTACAGTATTTTTAGAACAATAGTGAAGCTTTGGATACACAATTCAAAATATTATGACAAAGTTCAAATACTTTACGCTAACATTCAAAATCATGTCAACTCTTTATTGCTTGAATATAAAATTGATTCCCTCACGATACAGAGTAATAGCAACTAGCATACAGCTTGTTAGAGAGGTAGATTTTAAGGGGGTTTGAAACAATAGCAATCTTACAAGCTCAAAGTTGGCACATTAATACAAAGTTTCTGTACAGGCTCCAAGCCATCTTGTTTCATTTCCATATTCAATGTAATCAGTTAGGAAAAGTTGTTAGATCTGCAAGAAATAGAATACATAAACTTGTTGAACAAAGCTAAGCATAATATTTAAATTGTATGTTACTTACATTCAAATGTTTAAACTTATGACAAAATTTTGATAGTAGTTTGCAATACAATAAATCAATATAAGCCGCAGAAATCAGTTGCTGGCCATGTTCATTTATAATGCAAGTTAACAAGTGAACATTACTTTGTGGTTAAACTTATTTACTCCCTTTATTGGCTTCTAAACCAAGAGAGAGGACACTAAAACAGCACAGAATGGGGCTCCTAATTCCCCTTTCTAAGATTTGCTTCCCATTGTGTCGATGTGTATTTCAGAGACAGATGGGGACATAAAATGAGTTATTCCATGCTTTGTTAACAGAAACACTCATTTTTACTTCACCAAGGAACAATTAGAAGGGAAGACAGTCCATTATAGGAAAGATGATTAAAGTACCAGCCAAGATGGTTTCTTTTCAGCAAACCAGAAATGCTTTTAGTTTGTTGGGTTGTCCAATGCTACTTTAGGTCAGGCTGAGCATACTTAGTTATGTCTTATGTAGTGACCACATAGCTTTTAAATTGCTGTTAACAAAATCCCCTAAAGAGGCATATGTAATTCTAATCTTTAAGAATATTCAGCAAGGGCTTATTTTAAAAAAAAAACACAAACCTGAGATTGTGCCACCTCCATTACTGTCCTATTCAGTAATAAGTGAATATTCAAATTCATATTTTTATATATTTGTTGTTTAGTCCCCATGGGGAGTATTTCTTATTATTTATGTATTTAATTGGAAAGGGGAATGTTAGGCTAATCTCCAAGTAGATTTTGTATGATTGAGATGACTGCATATCAACAAGAACAGAACATCTCTATTCTAGTCATTGACCAGAATAACACAGTTTTGTAATAGGCTTACATGGAAAAACAGTAATTAGGAAAAAGGTAGCAATGAAATACAAGAAAGCCAAGATGTTATTTACTAAAGATTAAATTGTTAACTTACAAAGCTACTTTGGTATAAAGGAAAAACTTTCAGTTAAAAATGGTTCATATAAAATTATCCATTTAAAATATTATAAAGTATATTATAACTATAATATGCAATATTTTATAAAATTGCTGAATTATATCATTTGTTTCGAAGTAGATTTAGGTATAATAGTCACCTTTCATTATGTTTCCCAATAATGTAAAATATGAAAGAAACTGTCAAGAGTTTTAAAGATATGTCTGTGAGAAAAAATGGACCAAAGGATATGTTTGGTCTGCCAGGAAACTTAGAAGTAGAGGTCAATAGAGGTGACAAACTACCATCCAAAAAACTGTTAATTGATGGCATAAAAGGACAATAAAAAAAATCAATCATGAAATTCAAAATGGGCATTGTATAAAAACTATTACCAGGGTTCAAATCCTGGACCTACAATGGCAACTGGGACTGGAATTTCCATTACTAAGTGATGTCGTAAAACACAACTGCATCAGTTAATGATGGCAATCTCTGCAGTCCAGTTTGCAATGGTTAACTGAATCCCACAGTCATTAGCTGAGGTAAATACCTTCTGATTTCCCACAGCTAAAGTCAGTGGGCCTACAAGACCAACCAGGCCAGCAGACAGGTAAGTGGATGCTGCTGAGTGGGGAAAGGAGGGTCAGGGAGGGTATAAGGGGATACACGACAGACATGATGCAGATCAAGGAAGATGGACTAGGTTATGTGTGAGAGGTGCAGGTTGGGAAGGGTGCATGGAGGTGTTTTGTGGGTTGGACAGGGAGCACAAGAGCACAGGTCAGGCAGAATGCAAGGAGTGAACAAAGTGAAGCATGGGTTGGGAAGTGTGGAAGGAGGTGGACAAATGGTCAGCGCAAAGAGGGACTGAGAGAGGATGCGCTAATGGAGGAGACTGACCTCAATGACTTGTGACCTTCCCTGTCAGCTTCCCCACTACTTTTCTGGGGAAGCTGGCAGTAAAGGTTGCAAATGACAATCACGCTATTGCAGGGAGCTCCAACTGCTCCTGCGAATCTGTTACTGTGTATTCAATCCCATGACCATGGGGGCATCGAGATAGCCAAATGTCCAAGAACCTGGTCATAACTACCATTTCTTCAGTGCCATCATCAGAGTTATGATTCTGAACAAATAGTCATAGTCAAGGACTACCTATATCCAATTTCCATAAAAGAGATCAGGTGGCGGCACCTAGCCAAGCCTGATGGATGCTGAAACAGTTAAACATGGATACCACCTGATTGGGAAACCATCAGGAAATTCCAGGGTTTTAGACTAGACTAGGAAAAAATCCCTTCCTAGTAGAATGCAATGTCTAACTACTTATTATAAAATATTACAGGTATTTGGTATGTAGTTATTGCAAGCCCAAGCTAAACATTCAGGATTCTTTACCTCTTTAACTAAAGAAACTTTGCTGTGAAAGACTGTATTTCAGTATTCAAAATGGTAATAAATTATGAAATACTGGTCATGTATCTTTCAATAAAAATGATATTTTGTTAGACTACAAATTTAAGTAAAAACTTATGATACAATCTGATACTTATAAGGAAGTAAGTGCTGAATAAAGAGGGACTTACTTCCCATAAGTACTGTATAAAATTAGCTTACAGGAAATATTTGACATATTTTGAAGGATAAGTTATGAACTACTATACCTGAGGAAAAGGGTAGCAACCTTTAGATGGCTAGAGAGACTAACACTTAATGCCTTTTAGGAGACATAAACCAGGCTATGGTTCTCAGGTTTTAAAGGAGATGTGGGGAAAATTTATTTTTTTAAAATAAGCCTCTTTACTTATTTTGTGTTTATTTCCTATTTCCAGAAACAGAATTTCTGATTACTTTTACAATTGTGACCAAGCAACAGTGTGTAAACTTGCAAAGGAAAAAAAAGTCCAGAGGTCACCACCCCCGCTTTAGGGAAAGTGAAGTCATAGTTAACTTTAAAGCTTTACAAGTGAAAGATTCCAGTGGCTCACCAAATCAGAGAAAAGAACAGACTTTCTGTGGTCTGAATGGATTTGTACTTGATGAAACTCCTGTTAATAAAGGATCGTGATGTGCATTTTGAAGGCAAAACTGCTTCAGATCAGCTGCAGCTTGTGAAACCTATGAACAAAAAATCACATTTACATAATGTAATAATGGATTTTATTAAAATAATTAACAAATATTGAAACTGGTCAGATATCAAAAGTGTTTTTCCTCCACAATGACTATACAGGTGTGGCTCACTTATAACCTATAATTTAATACCATTAAACATTACAAGTGACCTACCTAGAGCTACTTACAATTTTTGAAGTTACAGCAGCTGCAGACACACCCATGGTCATGTAATCACATTTTGAGCACTTGAACAATTGGCTTACCTTGACAATCATTTGCAGTATCTTGGGATCATGTAACCACAATTTATATTTTTTGCCAGTTTCTCATGTTTATTTCCAGACACTGGCAAAAAACACTGATTGGGAAAAATGGACTCAGTTAATTCAGGGGTGTCAAATTCAAGGCCCGCGGGCCAGCTTGGAAATAGCAAAGGACTGGCCCACGGTGCCTCTGGCAGCCAAAATGGGGCATGGGGAAGCCTTGCATGGCACCCCATGCTCAGTTTTGGGCCTGGATTGCCTCCTGCAGCTCTGGCAGCCAAAACGGGTCACAGAGGGCCTCACGCACCTCTACGCCCCGTTTTGTGCCTGGACAGCCTTCTGCAGCACTCTGGCAGCCAAAATGGGGCACAGAGGGCCTCACGCACCTCTACGCCCTGTTTTGTGCCTGGACAGCCTTCTGCAGCACTCTGGCAGCCAAAACAGGGTACAGGGGGGCATGCGTTCCCCCCAGCACCCCATTTTGGCCGGCAGAATGCTGCATGAGGCATCTGTCCCATCTCCCACAAACCCACCCCAGCCCACGGAGGACAACTACAATGCTGATCTGACCTCGAAGAAATCCAGTTTGACACCCAAGTTAACTGCTGCGTCTGCTTAACAACTATCAAAAAATGATTAACTTCAAATCTAGTCACATGATATCTCCATTTTTGACTGCAACAACTTATGACTATAATTCCAGGCTCAATTATGATGATAAATCAAGGACTATATCTATAGTAGATTAATTACAATATTGTCCAAAATTATCCCATCAACAGTATATAAGAACATTTGGAATTGTCAAATGCATACCCTATCTTCATACAAAAACATCTTCACAACCAGACTATGTTTATTGTCAATGGCAGGAATTCCCCAAAATCTCAAAAGATTCCTGCCAATTGATATAACTCCAAGATTCAGCCTTTTAAAATCACCAGCTTTTCAATAGTCTTTTACAGTTGCAGGTGTTGTATGTTATTTCCTGACTATCCCAAAGTAATAATCAGAGATTGCAATATTTGTTCCAGAGCATACTGCTCTCGATGGAACATCAAATGAAAATTTAGTCAGTTTACTAAAGTATATTAAAAGTTCAGTAACTGCTCAACAAGCTAACATTCAATATTAAAATTCATGTTTGGCTATTGTCAAATATGACAATACATTTTTTACTCTTCAGAATTCTTGTAAAAGAATTGAAGGGTCTCAGGTGGTTAAGAAATTTGTGTTAGCAAGAAGTATTTTATTATGAATCTTCCTGATTAATGAAGAAAGCAAATGTATTACAATTCAGGTTTTGAAGATGAAGATGGTAGCAAGCAGCATTATTACAATCGTTTCTAATTAACAAAGACAGCAAAGTATGTTCTGATTTAGGTTTGAAAAACAAAACCCAGCAAAGAATTCTTCCTTCCCAAAGCTTTTCCTGGCCAATAACTCACTCCCCATTTTGCAACAGGGGTGGAGTCCCAAGTTGGTTTGCCAGATGGCGTTCCTTCTTTTCTTTTCTTCTGAAGAATAAAGCTCTAGATCAAGATGACGAACTGCGTCCTTTCTTTCACAGCGATCCCAAACCTAGACGGGGAAACCCTGAACGAACCCGCAAAAGGATCAGAATCATTGATCCAAGCGGAAAACTGGACAATGCGATTGGGACCGACTTCAACAACACGATGCCTTCCTCCAACTCCCACAGCTTGGGAAAAAAATACGATTTGGGGTTGGGGGGGGTTGTTCAATAGATACATCATAAAATGTTTATGATAAAGTCAAGAGCAGTCGGGCTAAGTTTGTCTTGCCAGGGAGGGGCCTCACACACTATGGTTAGGGCTACTTAAACCGGAGTTAAATTGTACGGCATTTCATAGGCCAGTGTTTCTTCAACTTTTATCTCTAGGGATCCTTTCCCACCTTTAAAAATTATGGAGAAACCCCGAAGAGCTTTTGTTAGCGTGTGTTTATTTTCAATCGATATTTACTGTATTAAACTTTAAACTGGCGCATTTACTTTCCTAAGTTGTCCGATTTTTTCAACCTAAATTGACGAATAATTTCGATTTCGCGGACCCCTCTAAGAGGGTCCCTCAAGAATCCCTAGGGTCACCCTTTAAAGAAGTACTTTAAAAGAAAAAGCGCTCTGTGCAAGCCCCGGGGCGCTCTTCCTCAGGTCTCCTGAGGCCCGAGAAAGGAAGTAAAAGTCTCTGAGGCGGCTCCGCGACCGAGCGCCCACGCAAGCCTTCTCCCCGAGGTGCGCTAATGGCGGCCGAGGCTCTCCGACGGCCGGCCGGGTCTCCGCCCCACTCCGGGGCTCACCTTCACGCGGCTCACGCTGGCCTCGAGCCGCAGCTGTTGCACCACTTTCTTCATAGCGGCGACGTTGGAGGCGCCAGACATGGCCCCCTCCCTCAACTTCAACTCCGCGCGACGTCGAAACCGTTGAAAGCGCTGCTGCTGGCAAACGGGGGGGGCGGGGGGGGTTTCTCGGAACTTTCGGGCAAGTTTCCGGCGCTTGGA
>JANHJO010010556.1:384536-396167 GCA_032468235.1 Pseudoxyrhopus heterurus
TATACATACATACATACATACATACATACATACATACATACATACATAGCATGTGCTTTTCCACTTTTTCCCTGCAAAATAAATAAATACATATATAAAGTTTTTTATGTTACACACGTATGTATGTATGTATGTATGTATGTATGTATGTATGTATATGAGTTCTTGAAGGAAAGGCAGAGAGAAATGAATAAACATAAAGATCTGGAAATACCCAAGGGCAGCTCCTATAAAATTGATTTTATTCTAGCAGTCAGCATGTAGGCAACTGCATTCTTGACCAACTGAAGCCTCAGAGCAGTCCCACACGAAGCAAATTGCAGAAATCCAAGCATGAGATAATTTGTCACTGTCTTCTGTAAAGCCATGAGCTCTACCTGCTATACAAGGAGTCACAAATTCAAAAAGAGAACTAGACTACCGGTACCTCTTTTAGGGGTAATATAACTGTTTAGAGCTAAAGATGGGGAGAATTCTGGAACATGAAGGTTTCCTTTACAAATAAAACCTCCATCTTCCTTTTCTTCATCCTGCGCCTGCCCTGTCTTATGACAGACTCCAGCCTGGGATAGAAAAGAGACATATAGCTGGGTACCATCAGTGTATTGTTATGAGTAAGGAAGTTCAATATGGATAGAAGATGGAATCTTCATGTTATTAATGACTGACTGAAAATACCAATAAAAAATAAACTCTCAATACATTAAAATATTTGAAAGACCAAATCAATTGTCATTTTTTAAAAAATCCAAAGCTGAAATTTTAATTTTTTTCTTTAAAAAAGTTTACACATTCTTGTTTAAGTATTTATACATATTTTAAAGAAATTGAATTTTCTTTCAAACCATGAACAGTTTGAGTTTTGATTCTTATGCTAGAGTAAACCCACAGAAATTATTTGCCTCCTTAAAGGCAAAACAATGTAAGTGCAGTGTATATTGTCTGTAAGAGAAACAACCAATTCAACTTTAAAATGAAATCCATAAGTATAAAATGTACAAATTAATATTGGTATTTCCATTGGTAACTTTACAGCCATCTTTATGTAAATTTTACACTACTATGATTCTATTTTCACTGGAATTCCTCTAAATATGTTCATAGTTCAATATCATTAGTGAGAAACTACCTACATCTCAACATATATTGTTTTTAAAAGTAATAATTGCCATTTTCAATTGCCACGATTGCTGTGGGTTGATACTGGAAAACAATTTTACATAATCTGAAAAATTAAAGCTGCTTCAAAAAAATTCATTCTGCTTCACTAGGTACACAGAGCAACATATTCTGAATCAAACTGTAAATTAAAAACTGTTCATCAATGCAACCATTTTTCACTCTCCCCTTCCCCTCCAATTATTGATTTTATAAGTCATAAGCAAAAGCTTTTATGTAATTATAAAAAAAAATTATTTGCTGTATTTCCCTTTCCTTTCCTGGAATTAAAGGACAATGTTAGAATGATTGATGTAAATTTTTTTCTTATGGAGAAATAAGTAAAATACCTCAACTCTGAGGAACATGGCATGTATCTCATAATGGAACAAGATAAATGAACAGCAAGCAGCCTTCACAGCTTTTTACTGCATTATACTGTATCCATTTAAAAACTTAATTAATCATTCACTGCTGTCTGAATTCAAGTCTGGCTCTTGGATAAATTATGCGCCTTTCAAGGCTTTCCACATTGCTTCCCTTTGCTGTTGAGCTGCAATGCTTGCCAAGTAATCCAGGCAATTTGCATTCCACATCCCAATGCCCCCCAGACCACGTTCTTTTGCGTAGGCTGCTTTCAGAGAAATGCTCTTGGCATTGTCAAACCACAATTGGTGAAAAGTACCCTCGGAGTCCTACAAAAAGCCGAAAGAAAGAGAATGTGTTAACTGGTTATCCAGGTCAAGAAATGCTGCTAATGAGAAATGCCACTTCGTGATATATCCACCAAATATACTAAAATGGAGCTGATAGGGCTACTGTCTCACACACAGTTTTATTCTCAAGAATCCTGCAAGATAAGCCAGGCTAAGCAAAAAGAGCTTTCAGACACGTTTCTATCATGAAATTAATGGATTTTGCCTTAGGCATAAAAACTGGCTTGATAACGTTGAGCCAGTCACTTACTCTCTTGCAGCCCAACCCAATTCACAGGGTTAGGAGAAATAGGAGGAGGAAGGAGAATTTGCCAGTTTAAATTATTTGTGAAAAATAAAGCTTTCTTTGGAAGGGAATGTCATTTTTAATATTCCTATGAAAGAGAGAGAGAATTGCTATACAATGTCTTGATTGTAGTGACACAGATTTATCCAATCATCTTATGCAACACTTTTACATTGGATCATTTTCCATCAGTCTGATTTTGCTCTCTATAAAATGAAAATAATAGGCATCTTCATAGTTTCATTTTGAAAGCAGGCTGAATAAAAACTACTCTATAAAGAACTTTCTGAAATTATACAATAAGCTATTAAAACAATCTATGAACAATAGCTTCAATATATAGTCTGAAGAACAATATAATTTTAATTAACTCACAGAATGTTATTTTTTATATATTTTCCAGTTAACCAATTCACTCAGCCAAGCATATGGACCTGAATGTGTCTTTGAATAGGATGTATAAAATAGGATGCACTAATACTCCTTTCACTAATAACCCTAACTCCTTTAGTTAAGGCCACTGATAAAATTGGCTGTAAGAGGAATTAAAATGTAGTTATACTAGAGACTGTGGAGATTTTGGCATGACTATATTGTCTCCTTCATTTTTTTAATTAAAAATTATCCATTTCTTATCCTCTACACTTCCATATTTCTTTTCTGAGTTGTGATCTATTGTTCATAATTCATACATAACTTTTCCCTTTGTGTGTGTGTGTGTGAGTGAATGTGTGTAAAATGTCATAAAATTGGTGGGAATTTTAAAATCTAAATAGAGAAACTTGAAGTGTACAAAAGAATGTCAGCTGCAGCAGGGAAAATACATTAAATTTTGTACTAATATATTTTTGTTATTTAATGTTTTTTACAAATGTGTATTTTTCGTGCAAAGGAATCCTTAGAACAACTTACCTTGTATTCTAAAAAAGGAGCTTTTTGTTCCTCATCCCACAGGATGCCAGAAGTAGAAGTCTTCTCCAATGTCATGATGATTCTATATGGGGTTTGTCCTGTGACATTATTGCACGGAGCCCCAGGGAAAACATTCTTTGCAAAGAAGCAAACGTGATCCTGAAAAGAAGGGTAATTTTCATTATGTAGTTATGGTAAAATTCAAAAGTGTTCTGTTATTCATACACACATTCATTTCTCAAATAAGGGGCACTGCAAACCTTCTCTTTATAAATTCTTATTTGTCTCATGCAGGAGAAAATCTCATTTTCCAAAATTAGGTGATTACGTTTGGGTGCATTATTATAAAAAGACAGGTATTTTGAAGAATAATCTTTATCTAAGACAAGGGAATTTCAGGCCTTTCAATGTTACCTCAGAATGGGTTTTACTGATTCCAAAACCACATGCTTCAGACTGCAACCTAAGCAGAGTTTCAAACATTGATGAGGTCCCTTTGATCACTTTAGCCTTTTATTCGGCAGTGTTTGAATCATTTCTATGGGGGCATGTATGCAGCCTGAATGTGGATATAGCTGGCATCATTGGAATTTTTCCCTTATTTTCTCCAGAAGAAAATCCATGTCACTTTAGATCAGTATTTTTCAAACTTGGCAGCTTTAAGATGTGTGTACTTTAACTCCCAGAATTCTCTAGCCAGCTGGGAGCTGAAGTCCACGCATCTCATTTTACACAATTTCTTTCTTTTAGTGGTGGCCCATTTTGTTGAATATATAATAGGAAGGGGGGGGGGGGAAATCCATGCCATCTCTCCTAACAATTCTTTCTTTCAAGATTTTATTTCTCTTTCCCACTCCACCCCACTGGTTAATTCTGGAGCCTTCTCTTGTGGTTTTCTGCTTAAATACAACAGCTCTTTTAAGAAGATTTTAGAGTGAGAGAAACTAAAGCAAATACTTTAATAAATGACCAACTGGTTATTAACATTGTCTTGGGGTGAAATTCATGCCCACAAAACCATAGAAATGAACTGTTTTTCTCCTACCTTATGTAAGTTCGAGCATATATAATCATAGCCGTACCATGGAACACCCATCACCAGTTTCTTTGGATTAATGCCCATGTGAATATACTGGTCATAACCTGATTTAATATAGAAATGTATTCTCATGCTCATTATGCCTATTTACATTCAGGCACCTACATTTGTAATATCAACCAGACAAAAAAAGTCATTAAAATAGACATTTAAAGTAAAACTAAACCAATAGAGGGTTTTTTCATATATCATTTGGTTCTTGAATTTTACATTTAATTTATATAATTTATTTATGTTTATATTTATTCATGGAGAAAAGAGATGTTAATAGATTTAAATATGTCAGAGAACAATTGTACACAATTAAGATCCCTATTAACCCATTTACTAAACTCTTGCCCCCCAACTCTTACAAATAAGTGCTTGGATTGTAGAATTTTGCATTCTACAAACAAGAAAATTTAAAACAGGTAGGTTCATTTTGATTTTCAAAAAGGCTTTGACAAAATTCCTCACCAAGACTCCTTAACAAATTAGCAGAAGATAAAAATTTTCTCTTCAACTGATAATAATTATCTAAAGGACAGAAAGTTGACAATCAATTCTCATAGGAAAGGGGCATAAACATTTAGGTTCCCTGAATCACAACTGATTATCCTATGAGATATGGTGAGATTTTTCATTTTTTCATGCCCTCCCTGCCCAAAGCATTAGCTGGGTTTTTGTAATGGAACACCTGCCACAACCAGCTAAATTCTTGTATTAGAGAGGAAAAGAAGGCATAAGCCACTCCTGAGTTGATCCTAATCAACTGGAAGCTTGAAGTATACAAAGTGCAATTATTGGGAAATTTGGGAGAGAGCTGGAATTCTTGATACTTAGGAAAGCTGAAACTATTTGTAATCTAGCATATACCTTGGATTTCAATAACATCATAGAAATGGTAAGCACGATTTCATGGCAGAAGGCACTAGGGGGAAAAAGGGTGCTGAGTATGGGTGGACAATCCTAAAACAGGAGATATTAAAGCAGAATTGCAAACTACAAATTACAGGGTGGGAGGGGAGAAAAAAGCCAACAGAAAAAAACAATCTGGCTATCCAAAAAACTTACAAGTCTGAAAATCAAAAGGATACATACAGGAGGTAAAAAGAGGACCAGAACACCATTAAAGGTCTATACAAATAGCCTGAAACTATATATATCCAGGTTTTGGAATATAGTGTGATCTAAGCTTGGAAACTGGTTGAAGAATTTGTAGGACTAGGGACTGATTTTGACTCAATCAATTATGCCATCTTATACAAAGACCCAGACTTTATTTTTTTTCCTAACTAAAGAAGCTAATTATATTTTATATTTTGAAGAAGCTGATTCCTACCCACTAAAGTTGGTTTGTAAGGGGCATTGGCCCCTGCTATGCAGTTGGACCACAATGGACTCTGTTCATCATAAGACATCACAAAGAGGAAATCACAGAAGTCAGCAATTCCAGTATAGTTGTAGCATCTACTGTCTATACATTCAGGAGACGAAGGTACATCAAAAGTTACCTGCAGAGAAAGAAAAGCACCACATGGGCGCAGTTCTGTCTTTAAAAAAGCACAAGCAGTACATCTCTCTTCCTTGCTAATCATTTCTAATGTATACAAAGAAGGAAAGGTTAGATAAAATTTCCTTTCAGTCAAGTTTGCCTCTTGATAAACACTAGTCAGATTTGCTTAACGACTGTATGATTCACTTAACAGCAGTGATTCACTTAGAACCATGGCAAAAAAAGAGCATAAAATTGGGCACAACCCAACTAACAGCCACCTTGCTTAGTAATGGAAATTCTAATCCCAATTAGGGTTGCAAGTTGTATTTTAAAAAGAATAAAGATATGCTATTTCTTTTGGAAACATTTTGTGATAAAATTCTGTTTTATAGCACATAGAATATAAGTGTTTTTTAAAGTTTGAAGAGTTTAAAAATGTATATCCAATTAAACCTCATAGACTCTCCATCTGGAACCTATATTTCACAGAATATGTGGCTGTCTTCTTTATCTCAACATCCTGCTCTTTGAAAAATCAGTTCTTTGTAGTTGGTATATTGCAGTGATGTCGAACCTATGGCACGCATGCCCACAGTGGCACATGGAGCCATGTTGTCCGGCATGCCAGCGGTCACCCAGCCCAGCTCCACTGCACATGCATGCACGACCCCCGAGTTTCTAGCCCCCAACCCCCCCGAAAAACAGCTGTTTTTCAGCTCTTTTGGGGGCTAGAAATCCCGGGGGTCACACATGCATGCGCAGGGGAAAAAAGAGTTGTTTTTGGCTTTTTTCCCTAGAAATCCTGGGGGTCATGTGCACATGCATGGGGGATGACATGCGCGGGGGCGCACAGTGCATTGTGGGTGGGGGGCACACGGGAGTGCACGTGTGCAAGCGATTTGGCACGTGAATCGAAAAAGGTTCGACATCACTGGTATACTGTATATTTGGATTTCCCCCCCCCCCCCCACAAGAGTGCTATACAGATTTCGCTGTGAATAAGCATTCTTTACACAAGTTTATATGTGAAGCTTGCAAACCTGATTGGTTTGACTTTTGTGTATATTTTTTTTGGGGGGGGGAACAGGTGATAAACATGGGCTAAAGAGAACAAACCCTCAAAACCTACCTGATTCAAAGACTCACTTGTGAATTCAACAGTCATTTTCTCTCAACCAAATCTATTTTATAAGAGTGTAGGAATGAAAATCAAGGAAATCTCAGTTTATCTGTAAGTTCTGCCATATGTTCACAAGACAAAGGCAGACTATAAATCCAATAATAAATCAAGAATCACGTATGGATTATAACCCATGTCAATTACACTGCTTTTGGTCCTGTGGACATCTGCTCCCTGTTAATCTTCCAACTTGCATTTCCCAACCCAGCACAAAGAGAAACCTTAGTTGTCTAAGTTGGGAGCCATACAAAATGATGATACAGTGAGGAAAAGATGCAAGGTAAAAAAGCATTAGGGACAGATTGTTGTGGCATGGCTCATCAACAAAGTCTAAATGCATCTCATACGTTTAATGGAACCTAGCTGCCCTATAATTTTAGTAAACTTTATAACTGAAACTCTTTTTAATAATGTTAACCTTGGGAAAGTAATTTGTGGTAGTAATCTAAGTAATCTGTTCTAGAATTATTGTATCAAAGTGGTTGAGGCTAAAACTATTCCCCAATCTGGGAAATCTGTAAACAAGTGGAACAAATCCTAAAACTCCTTAATCCACACCAGAGTTTCTCAAGCTTAGTAACTTTAAGATGTGTGGACTTCAACTGGAATTTTGGGAGTTGAAGTCCACACATCCTAAAGTTATTAAAGATGAAAAAGACTGGTCCACACAGTCATTACTGAGAATTTTGAGAACACTAAAATGCACACCACCTGGCACACACACTGGGAATATGGGCTGAGTATCAGGGATTTAATTAGTAAACTCCAAAGGTGCTAGTATGAATAAAGGTGTGCTGGAACAATTTCATTTCTTCCATAGTTTATTGCAAAACGCGCAGTTGCCTAAAATGTGGTTAAAACAAATCTAAACATATTTAATTAAGCTACATAACAGTGTATGCTTTGAAAATGATTGGAAGAAATACTTTAGAATAAACGAAGTGCAGGCACAGCACTTCCTTAAAGCAGCTGCATCTGGGGGGAAAATGATGTTTGGTCATTAAATTCTGACCCATTGTTATTTTTCAAAACTTGTACAGCCCTCCTATATACGATATGAAGAAACTTTGAATTATATATCCTTTATATTAATATTGTTCAGTTGATTTGGGAATTTGAATATACCTGTGTTTCCCCGAAAATAAGACCAGATCTTATTTTCTTTTGGGCCCCAAAATAAGCACTAGGGCTTATTTTTGGAGTGTATGTGTTATTTTTCTACATACTGTACGAGAGGCTCACTTCTGCTTGCTCATGGTGGGGCAGGAGGCCACATGGCATTCCAGTGCCCCACACGCCCTGCACCAGCTTCCCTCAGGGCCCTGGCAGCTAGGGAATCCAGGCCCTACACCTGACTCGCCTAACGGCCACGGCACCAACATACCACTCAGCCTCCTGCTCTGTTCAGCTGTGAGCAAGCAGAAGTGGGCCAGCAGCAGGGGTGGGTTTCAACTGGTTTAACAACTGGTTCGGTCAGTTTTTCTAAAAAAAAAAAAAAATTTGCCCACCCGGAGCCTCTAGCTGCCTTTATTTGCTGTGTCTTCAGCACAGCTGATGATCGGGGAAGCATGCCTCACCTGTTTGTGTTTTAAAGAAACAAACTTCCTGCAGCAGCTCCTATGGGGAAAAACTGCTGAGGCAGGCTACCCCAATCACCAGCTGTGCTGAAAACACAGCGAATAAAGGCATCTAGAGGCTCCAGGCGGGCAAAAAAAACATATTATTTTTTCAAAAACCGACCAAACCGGTTCGCTGGCTCTGCCCGACCTCAACAACCGGTTCGGACGAACCAGTCCAAACCGGTAGGAACCCACCCCTGGCCAGCAGCCACGTGGGCTCCTGCTGCACATGGCTGCTGGTGCTACTGCCACAAAGCAGGTGTCGGAACGTGGATGGCCTGACTGCAGAGGCCCTAAGGTAAGCCGGTGCGGAGCACATGGGGCAGCTCCACCACCTTGCCTAGTGGCCACAGCACCGTGAGAAACCAGATGGAATGGGCAGGTGGCCAGCTGCATAGGCTTTTAAGTAGGGCTTATTTGGGGGGTAGGTCTTATATTAGGTGCATGCATAAAAATCATGTTACATCTTATTTTCAGGATAGGTCTTATTTTTCGGGGAAACAGGATATTAGTATAGTTCACAATGAATGATAAATGTTAAAAAATGTTATCCAAAGCAACAATTGACCAGAAATATATTTTTCAACCATAATCTTATACATCAGTGCAATTAAGGATGCCGAGAATCTAATTTTGCATTCTGCTCCTAACTAGCTGTATTTTCTATGCTGTTCAAATTCAAAGGCAGACAATTTTAAGTCTGTTAATTTCAAGGTACCAATCCAAATTTCAGGCAGTTTATATGGACATTTAAAAAATAAATTGTATGTATTTGTATAATCCTTTGTACAATTTATTTGTACAATAAATTGTATGTATCTTGGTTTGGTTGATAGCAGTCACTGGTATTATTATTTGATTGGTACAGAAAAGCTATATGCTAACCTTTAGTTGCCACATAGTCCTTCACTAACATATTTGAGCCTCATAGTTGACCCTCGAATTACAATTGTAAATCACTGCAGTCATACAATGAGGCATCATGCAATAGATACAATTTTTTTGAATTTTTTGCTATGGTTGCTAAGCAAATCCATTTTATACGAGAGTGATTTTTTTTGCTGGAAATCAAAAGTAAACCAGCAAAAAAACTGTCAAAACCCATAGTCACGTGACTGTGGGACATTGCTAATAGCCATAAAAGTGAGCCAATTGCCAAGCCTCCAAAATGAGATTACATGACTGTGAGGGAATGCAGCCATCGTAACTTTGAAATCAGGTCAGAAACAGCTTTAGGGGGAATCTGTTGTAATTTTGAATGGTCATTCAATGAACAGTCATATGTTGAGGACTACCTGTATGTGAATTTATTAGCACTGAATAGCCAAAAAAAGCAAGCTATAGCACAGTGTTCCAAATTAGAAGGGACAGGCTTGATATATATCTCAACTGTATCTTTTAAATGCCATGTAAAATATTCTTTTTCCTTTATATTTTTAATGAAAACAGGGCTATATACATTGTTTTCCTGCTACTAGCTTAATTTAAATTTTATTTTATGACTATTTGTAAAATGTCTTGTGTGTAATTACAAATGGTAGAATATTTCATTCTGAAAATTAAAATTCAGATTCCAAATATAATTATTATGATTCGGAATCAGAATCAAAATCAGAATTTTTATTGGCCAAGTGTGATTGGACACACAAGAAATTTGTCCTTGATGCATAACAGTGTACAGAAGAAGAAAATAAGATTAAGTAAAATACATTCATCAAGAACATAAGAAGAAAAAGATAAATAAAATACATTCATCAAGAATCATAAGAATCATAAGAGACAGCATTTAGTGATAGACATAGGTTACTAATAAGCAGTTATATCTAATATTCAATACTAATAATCTAAAAGTAATCAATACTAGGAACAAGTGAAAATATAAATTGTAAAGATACAAGCAATGCAGTATAGTCATTCCCAGACACTCGACTATACTGCATATCTTGTATCTTTACAATTTACTTTGGAAAGGAATTCTTATTTAAAACTATACCTATCACATGCTGATTTGTAGCACATGGGAAGTCTAAGCATGTGGCACAGGTTATGCATGAATTCTATTATTGAAGATCATAGCATTGACACCTACCTGACTGAATCTTTTGTTCCACTGGATTTGGTCTTTCTTAATCATGAAGGTTTTCTGTAGAGCATCCAGCTCCCCAACTTGGACTTTTACATAAGATTTATTTGGGAATGTGACCAAGTTCATAATGTCAAATCCAGCTACTAATTCACCCTGTTGATTGAATGCAATTTTATCTCCAGCATTGTTCTTGAATGAAATCTTCTGCAGAAATGAATGTAGCTAATAAGAGACAGAGTGAGATATGGTATGGAAAGAAGTGAAAAGAGTATTATTAAAGAGCTATCATTTCCAATAATTTATCTGTATGGATTAAGATTTTCTACCAATAAAAGAGAAAAATTGAAGAAAAACAGTTGCTAATGGGTAGCATCTAGCTGTTTAGGCACTACTTATGGAAATGAAAAGTGAAATGTTAAATCGGCATAATGTTAGATGATAATGTAAAATAACATCCAAAATAATGATTGGAGGGTTTAAAAGAGTACCAGCTTTAGTATCCAAGGAAACTAAACCTGTCCCTAACAATATGAGCAATATATGTTTATATTTTATTGAGATGTAAAGGAATCCTCTGCTTATTATTGAATCTTAAAAATATTCAGGCTGGAATTCAAATCTTTAAAAACAAATAGAGCAATATTCTAATTTTGTTTTATATATGAGAAAAGGCCGACAAAATATTACTGCTCATAAATATATCAGTTGTGACACGTCACATAATTTCTTTTTAAAAAAAAATATATGTTGTATTGATACATTTTAAAAATACACATAAAAAGTTCCATATCTATCTGAACAGCGTGTTTTCTGGGCACAGTTTTAAGTAGAGATAAAACATTAATCATAATAGTGATCATAATAAACATATCAATATTAGTTGCAAAGTAATAATACAATTAGTTTATCCATCTTACAAAATTTTCAATACAAATTTTTTTATTATCTTTTTAGTCTTTTTAGATTCTAACCTGTTTCTGTTAGTTAGCTATTGGTAAAACAAATCCCATGTTAAAAAGTATTTCAGCATCTCTATGGTGACATTACTGTGAGGTGGCTGCTTAGCACCCATAATGTTGCAGTGACCTATGATCATGT
>JANHJO010010556.1:440670-453103 GCA_032468235.1 Pseudoxyrhopus heterurus
TTGAATGGGACAATGGTAGGTAGATTTTCATTAAAGGCTTACTATTTATATATGCTAATTTTGAGTCTCTTTATGGTTTGCTGTGCAAATCACAAAAGAAACAAAAAGATCTGCTCCATTTGAGCAGATTGCTGTTGCTTTTGTGTATTGAATAATAATTTGTCTGTATTTTTTTTTAAAAAGAACTCAAAAATAGAAATCAATATTATATAATTTTGACCACTAAGCAAGAATTAAATGAAGAATTTCTTTTTTACAACTCATGTGTTTTATTCAACTCAGCTAATGTTCTTTCCTTCACCCAGCAGTGACAGCCCATATGTCATTTTAATTTGCTGATTTAAATATAAATACAAATATGAATATACTTACTGATATCAACATTCTCAGTTCCTGGAAGAAAAAAAATGAATAAATAGTTGGGTACAGTTGTAGAATAGAATAGAATATATATTTTCTTATTTAAAATATCCAAATGAGAATTGTAATATTATGTTTTATTATATGATCATCTTCTAATACAACTATACTGATGAGTTGTTATCATCATTAGACTTACCCGTTTCAGGATTCTGGGTTTCTGTGGGCAGAAATGCAATATTTAGTGAATATGTTAATTTTCTGAACTACTTTTATTGTAAAAAATATATAAGTGGGAATTATAACATAGCTATACTGGTCTATTCAAGATTCCAGTCACTAGGGACCCTCTCTTTCAGGATATTTTCCTTCCATTGTTTTCAAGTTTTTTGTCATCCAAATGTCAAGTTGTCTTTCCCTCTCCTAAACAGGTTGTGCTGTGTTTTCCCTTTGGTGGGAATGAGTCACTCTGCAAATCATGGCTTTCCTTTGACACCATCCTTATCTTTTCTAATGCTCTACACAGACTTTGCTGGATCTCACCACCATTAGTTTTAAGAGAGATTACACAAACCACATTCTGGATGGTATACTCATATTTGTACCAGCAGTTGTCAAGTGCAGGAAATCAGGAGTCCAGGCAATTCAAATGCATGTATTGGTTTATTGCAAGCTTAAACTCTCTACAAGAATCTGAACTACTAACAGTCCAAGCATATTAATAGATAAGAGTCAATGGAATTCAAGGTGGGTTAGATCTCTTGTGAGCATGAAAGGATTCAAGACTGATGATGCGTTTTACCCCTCTCTCAGTCTCAGTCTGATCATCTCCTACAAACGTTAATCTATTCCTTATGTACTGTAAATCATTAGCCAGATTCATTACTAAATGAACTAAAGTACTTGAAAACCAGGAAGGCAATTTTCAGGGTTCACATTTAAGAGTATACTTAGGTATTTTTTAATCTCCTTCAGTTTTGATATATCATTGTTTCCTTTAAATTGTGAACTGTTACATACTAAATCACATCTGTTTCATGCTTCCTTGAGGAAGGAAAAAAGTAATTATATAGAGCTTTGACTTTAACTGTGATGGTCTTTAAATGGGTATCAATTGATTAATTGTTTAATGTTAATTGATTTTGTTTAATATCATTTCCACAAGAGGTTAGGTTTGTTGTAATTTTTCAGCTTACTTGTCAGGAGTTTCGGGTTCCCTGGTAGAAAGAAAATGAACATGTTATAATGTTAGTTTTAACAATATAACATATGATTTATATAGTAAAATATATATACAAAAACCTCATATTGTATGCTGGTTTATAACAAAAAGCCATTAATCCCAGCAGAGTTCTCCAAGGCTAAAAAGTTTCCACAATGACTACTAAAAAGTACCACTTACATTCATTGTTTTTAATAAATACGTCATAATCAGACTGGCATCTTTTAATTGTATAATTTGCTAAATAATTATATTGAAGTATAAAATAATCAGCAGTACTTTTTTTTAATTAGCAGGATTGCAAGTAAAGAGCACATTTCCTCCCCAATATAGCTGCTGACTAGTAGGAAAAATTTTCTCTCCTGCTGACAATCTGCTGATTTTGCTGCCAAAACTGGTTCTTTGGCAGCATTGCTGCCTGGTTTTGTATGGGGGCACTTAGGAATGACCCAACAGGAGTTTTGGATGGCCATGGATCCACCCAGGGGGAAGCATCCTGGTTTTTCATACACCTTTTCCTCTTAATAGACTATTCTCATAAGCAAGCCTGTTTTTTAACTTCACTGTTTGAAGTTTTTGTTTTGTTTTGTTTTTTATCTTTAAAAGTTAATTGGCTGGTTGAATGCTGATTTATTCAACCCACTGCTGGGTCTTATCTGTTCTTTTTGCTTTTTTCTTTTATTCAGTCCACTGCTGGATTTTATCTTCTTCTTTTTTTGCTTTTTGCTTTTGATGTGTCTGGCTGTTTTCATTAACTCCTGCTTTTCCATAAGGAAAATCACAGGGTATTCCAGGATAGTGAAAGTGCTTTTACTTGATTTACACTTTTATTGGATATTCACTACAGGGATTTTTTTTTATCAATTTGCAAAAAGTTTGGAGCTTATTTATCTCATTCTTTCTTTTAATTTTGGATTGAATTATCCAGAAGATACCTTCCCTGCTCCTTAGTTTATTGTCTTATTCTGCTTTGAAGAACTCTCTTATTTACTTTATAGAGGAACAACGTATCAGATTATAGAAAAGGGAATGAGGCTGACACTTGAGAAAAGACTCTCTAATAACATGCAATTCCTAGCTGAAAGCTCTTTTTTAAAAGTTTGATGAAGTTATAAAAGGCCTTGGAAAACATTCAAAGTCAGGCAATTGTAAATAAATTAAACCCACAAAAGGAATGTGATTTGAAAACAGTAGATTCACTGGGAAGAAATATGGACCCAGACATAGAATGAACTGAGCCCACTCCATATGCCTCCCTGAAATTCAAGCCTGCATTCTTATAAAAATAGCAGAAAACTATCTGAGTGACTAAGTAATAAAATGGTCTTCTTTAAATATATTGAAGGGATTGGAGAATGGATTTATCATGCTTAACTGTGAAACAATTTCATCTTGACTTTTTTGGGGAAGATAGACTGGCTTTGGAGATTGGACTTATTATATTTAACCAGAAAACAATTGATGGTGTTAAGGGAGAAAAACATGGATATTTGATCCAGGATGAATCAGTGTTAATTCTTGGGAAATATGGGATAGTTAAGAAGCCATGGTAAATTTTCTATGGGTTGATTACAACAACAGTTTGTTAATAGAGGTTTTCAAATTTTAGTTGTTATTATTATTATTTTGTCATTAATATAATATATAGATAACAGGTTAATAACTTGCAAATAGAATAGTAGTTTAGTTGTTTAAAATTCTTTGGGTCTGTTTTGCAAGGGATGAAAAACTAATACTATTTTGTGTTTTTTTCCTTGTTTCTTCAAAAAAAGTTGGTGTTTTTTTTTTTACTAAAATAAAAATAAATTTAAAAAATAAAAAGCGAACTTCTAAGTTCTTGAGTCTCTTTAAATTCTTGTCTAAAATTATGGAACAAATCTAATTAATAGTTTTGACATACGAACTAACAATTGAATGAAATGCAAGTCATTATAACTGTATAGAAATTATTTTTATTTAGCATGTAACTTTTCAAGATTTTATTTTATATTATAATATTAAGGAAAATGTGTTATTTTTTTCAAGTGTTAATTCTATATTCATTCTGTACTCGGTTATAACATTGTATATAAGGCTACTACTATTCATTCATATTGATTAAAGCACATAACTTACATTTTGACTTACTGATTATTTATTATATTTATATACTATTCTAGTTGCTCATAACATTAGAGAAATATTTTGCAGAAGGATGATTGCTTTTTGCTAATTGGACAGGATAATAGTCCTACTCTTTGCAAAATTTAATAGCAGGCACTAGCAGATTTGAGACTTATCTACAAAAGATAGTACATCACCCCTTTTTCAATGGTGGAAAAATGTTTCAAAAAACATGCATGGTATGAAATAGAAATAATATAAGATATATTAATGCTATACTTACGGTTTGGTAATTTATTGGCAGCTGAGGAAAGAAATTCAAGAGATTACAATATGAACATAGTAGGAGGGAGTTATCTTTAAATTTTAAAATATATTTTGAGTAAAATTATGCAAAATTTTACAATGGAGTCATAGTAAAAAGAAAGCCATACTTACCCACAAGGGCCACTGCAAGAATTATGACGATTCCCTTCATGGTGAAGGTGAATGGCAACTCTCATCAATCTTGGGTATTTTATAGAGAGATGAGAAGCATCATTTGATCTGTGTCAACCAGGATTTTGCTGATTGCACATTTTTTAATCAGTTTCAGCAACTTTTTTTTTTTGGACTACTGAACTGTTCCTACTTTTAATCCTGGAGAGAAAAGAATCCTGTTTTTCTTCTCTCTTTCTACAAATACGTCCATATTTCTTAAGTTCACCATACATATATTGCTATGCTATTTTTGAAGGTCATCAAATATGTCATAAAAATATGTTTTAACAGGTTTTATTTCCAATTTTTACTTCTGGCTGACGGCCATTTTGGCACTATTTTAGGTGATGAAAACTCTGCCCTGGTTATTTTGTCCTAATGTATGATGCAAATATTTACTTAACAGATCATCATGGGGAAAAGACACTGGTATCTTGCATAACATCTGCAAGGTTAGTTGATGTATGAGTTTTTTTTTCTTGTACAAGACAGTGCAATCCTATATGCCTTTTCTCTGAAGTATCAGTAAGTCCCATGTATCTAGTGCCAGGATTACAACCATAGAGAAATCCTATACAGGTAGTCCTCAATTTATGACAACAACTGAACTCAACATTTCTGTTGCTAAGTGAGACAGTTGTTAAGTGAGTTTAGCTCCATTTTATGACCTTTCTTGCCACATTTGTTAAGTGAATCACTGCAGTTGTTAAGTTAGTAAGACAGTTATAGAGTGAATCTGGGCTTCCCCATTGACTTTGCTTGTCAGAAAGTTGCAAAAAGTAATCACATGACCTTGGGACACTGTGACCATCAAAAATATGAAGCAGTTGCCTAGCGTCCAAATTTTTAATCACTTGACCATGGGGATGCTGCAATGGCCATAAGTGTGAAAGATGGTCATAAGTCACTTTCCCAGTGCTGTTGTAACTTTGAATATCTAAGGATGTATTCAGAATAGAAGAGGCAGCCGTGCGACCTGCACCCAAGACTGCCTATCCCCAAAAGCTTAATTTTGGAAATCCCTGTGAGAACTACCCAGAGAAATACCAGTCCCAGTAACATTTTTCAGCTGCAACTGCACTGCTAGGATAAATCAAATCTATGCTCATTCATGCTGGACCTCACTGTTGATAATAAACATCATTTTTCTTTTATGACTCCTTTATCTGCAAAGCATCTGTTCATGTGTGTGCTGTCAGCTTGTCACTTAAAGAACTGGAGCCACAGGGCACCACACTGACACCCCTTTAGGCCTACTTTCTATGCCTAAACTTAAAAAAAAAGTCATTTGCTTGTCTGTAACTGGAAGACAGTCATTGTATTTGCTCAATGTTTTGAGCAAATACATAATATAATTACATTTTAAGAGAGAGACAACCAACAGTGGTATGGTAATGTTATCATGATGGGGATTTCTCAGTTCTGAAGTAATTCATTGCATCTACCCTATTAATTAATTGTATCGAACATGTAAAATCACAAAACATTAATGTTAATTCCTAGATGTCTTGATCATATGTTAATAGCATCAAAATATTGGCAACTTTTGAAATTATTTGAGTTGTGGATTTTTTTGATATGGTTCCAAGTTTCATAATCCATCTGTTTATATGAATTAGTCAGAATTACTGTTATGCTCAATAACAGAATATGGTTTGGCCAAAAGCTGTGTAATAGGCTTGTTTAAGTGTAAAATTGTTCTTCATCAAACTATTAAACTATCAAACTAAAAATTCAGCCAACCTTTAAAAAAAAAAACCCAATAAGAACAACATTGGGAGCCTGGAAATATTTAGCACTGAAAAAGAGAAATATGAGATCTTAAATTAGTAATAAAGACGGAAAATGAGATCAAGATATATAGATATTCTGGAAGATTGTTGTTGTTGTTATCCTTCATTTGGTAACTTTCAGACAACTAGGGAAAACAGGATCAAGGGTTGTTATATTGGACCCCTCCTCTTCTTTTTCAATATCACATGTCACTGAGAAAGGGTGAAAGGAAGGGAGAGATGGCTGAAGAAGCCAGTCAGATAACTAAGGGATCCAAAAGATAGGAAAGAAAGGGACATGTAGGAGATGACTAGGCTGAGCCCATGGGAGAGGTCATGAGTCCCTTCGCGCCCACAAGAGATCTAAGCCCAGCCCACCTTGAATTCCTTCTATTCTTATCTCCCGCTAATTTCCCTTGTTTGCTAGTAGTTCAGATTCTTTTTTCTTTGTAAAGTTTTATTAATTTTCTACGATTACATTTAATTAGTGCTTAATAAACATCATGTTGTCTGGGTTGTTTGGTTTGCTTAACAATACAAATTATATTCCTAATCTTTACCCCTTTTTTCCAACCATCGATAAAATAAATTCTATGTTTGATAGTATTCTGTATCTTCTTTCTATTTAATCTTCAATGTAAGTCTGTCCATTTCTGCGGGTGGGAAGGGATTCATGACTGATGATGCATTTGACCCTTCCATCAGGCTCAGCCTAGTCATCTCCTATAAGGCAATGGGTAAAAATCATGAAAAGTTTTGAAATTATGGGTCTACGATAAGATTTAAATCAAATCAAACCTGAGATCCAGAAACCTTGAATATTTCTCCCCAAATTGTCACCTTTAATGTATGATAACGGAAAAACATTAAATAAATATTATTTAATATGTTTAATTTTTTTCACATTTTGTTAAAATCTTGGCAACCGTTCTGAACAGCACCCAGAAAGCAAATACTGACAAGAAATATAAAGATCTGGGAAGGATAAATAAGTATTCATAAGACTAAAAATTAAAATATATTAATTCACAAAACATTTTTACAAATTATTTTTCCACTCTGGCAACACTACTTGCAAAGGTTACATAGCCCTGTGATACAGGTCACAATGGCCAAAGAATTTATTTGAACATGATCATATCTGCAATGATCAGCAAATACTCTAGCTTCCAAAGTAAATGCCTGGTTAAAATGGGAACAACTATGATCCAGAAATTTCCAGAAGGCTGGGGTTCAGGCTGACCTGCAAATCAACAAGAACCTTCTGTTCTCCTAAAAACAAGTCACCTCAGGAAAGCAAAAAGATGAACGGGAAACTCAGCTTTGTTCAGTCAGGCTGATTGTTACTAAGCAGAATTCTTTGCTTTTTGTTCTATTTTATATTCTAGACTAATTCTATATAAAAGATCCCTTTGTAAGCGTCTCAAGTTTTTAAGAATTGTTTGGAAGAGGTATAAGATTTTTTTTGCCACTTCTCTTATGAATGAGCTGTTTTAAACCACCAATGAGCAGAGATCACAGTAAGGTCAGAATAAAGAATACGTCAAGCTCCATTTTTTTCTGTCATATTTTATGATATCCCTTTCTAAAAAAATACTCTTCTTCCTTATCCTGGAGATCATTAAGAAAGAGAAAGATGGCAGAATGCAGAATAACAGAGTTGAAAAAGACCTTGGAAGCCTTCTAGTCCAACCTCCTGCTCAGGCATGAGACCCTGTACCATTCTCGACAAATGGCTGTCCAATTGCTTCTTAAAAACCTACAGTAATGGAGCACCCAGAACTTCCGGAGGCAAGTCATTCCACTGATTAATTGTCCTCACTGTCTACATCTACATGTCATTTGCAAGAGGTTCTTGAAATTAAATCAAGATGTATGTAGCTCTGATAAATCAGATATAGTATAACCTATAGCATTATATAACTGTTTCTATATTTCAAAGGGCATTTCAAATGGTAATGCTCTCACCATGGCAGATACAAAAATGTCCCATATGAGTTGAGATTGTGCCCCTGTGCACTGAATCTTTAGCATATGTCCTCCTTACAATGTATCTCTGTAAAGATTCATGGACATATAACTTTTCACTTGATGCAATACCCAGCAAATTCTGGTCTCTTTGGTGTGCAGTTTTTATATCGGATCAGCATGATGCATTTTCACTGAATCTGGTTAAATTCTGCTTATCTTTAAAATTAGGCCGAAGTTGGCCACCTGTCAAAAAAGCTACCACTAACTGTAAAGTACTGTTATGTCTTGTTCTGTTTTGTTTTATTTCAGTGTTTTTGTTTTTAATTGTGGTCTGTGAGTGTAATAAAAGATGGAAGAATTGTGTAAGAACAGAATAAGACCTATTCCTGCTTTACCAATCACAACTCAGACCGACTAAGTAAACTGGGAAGGATGGCTGAAGGTCTTTTTAGTGGTAACACTCCAGGGAGATTAATTTGACACCTTCTTAACAACTTTGCTTTATAGCCAGGTCTCATAAAATCTTTGATGTTTATATCAAAGCCACTAGTTAGCTGTTGTAATATATAATTTTGGACATGAGGCGAAACTGGCTATATCTCTCTCAGTATTAATAATTATAACAAAAAAATCCTAAAAAGTTGATACTATAATTTTATTATGTATCTTATTGCATCGAAAATCATTGAAAGTTGCTGCTTTTGGTTTCTTTCTTTTTTCCTCTTCCCTAATTTTATCCTTCCCCCCTCTCCTTTTTCTTTCTTTAATTTTTTTTAATTTTTTACTATATAAAGAGCAACAATTTCAATGTCTATATAAACAGTGTGTTGTCTGGTTATAGTTAATTTGAGCAATCACCATCATAATCATCATAATGTTCATTAATAGTGATCATATATTTTCTCATATTAATAAATCATATTAATAATAAACATATCATAATAAACCCTCATAAAATAATCCTTCTCTTATAATTTTGAATATTCTAACTTCTGTTTCTGTTAATTAACCATTGATAAAACAAATCCCATGTTTCAAAATATTCCATATCTTCCTTCTCTTTAATCTCAAGTGTTAATCTCTCCATTTCTGCACATTCTATTTTTTTTTTTATTATCTTCTCTTCTGTAGAGATTTCTGGCTGCTGTTAACACATGTAATATTAGATACATAGTTCCTTTATTGTATTTTTCTAGTATGATATCCAACAGAAATATTTCTGGTTTTAAATCTATATGTTCCTTTATCATTTTTTCTATCCAAGTATGTATTTTTGTCCAGTATGTTTTTGCTTTTGGACACGTCCATCACACACAGTAGCATGAGCTCGGAGTCAGATTACACTTCCAACATTTAGCTGACATATCTTTAAAGGAGGGGGGGGATATGTCACCTCTCCTTTTTCCATGGTCTTTATTTCTATTTACTTCTATTTGTATTTTCTACTAAGAAAAAAACTTTGAATAAAAATATATTATTTCTGCTGCAATTTCTTATTTTATTTTTATTATTCCTCATGAGAACGAAGTTATTAGGCATCCCTTACAAATATTGAAAATGAATGAAGAATACTTTAATGATTTATTTTATTCTAACTTCAATTCCACTCTCAGATTATATTGTATCATGTTAGCTCCTGTTTTTTGGACTTACAGTAAGTTTTAATTGCACTTTGCTGTTTAGTTCATCAACCTGGAACTTTATGAGTGAGGGTTAATTTAGAAATGTAATAAAATCATTAATTCATATTTTAGCAGTACTGAATGCAATGGAGCAAAGTGATTATGAAAATAAATGCTTACTAAATTAAACTGGGTCCAGCTTGTTGCACATATCCACAAATACAAAGTATCTTCAGTGGGCCAATTCTTCACTGCAATTTCACTGTTAGATACTTATTAACTGATGACCTTACTGAAATTTTCACTAACCTGGCAAGTCAGTTCATCAGTCAAATATTATCAATTGACCGGTCAATCAAGGATCCATTTTTGTTCACTGTCAAATATTGCCAAATATCCCATGAAACTGTGAGTGTCATAAGCAAATAGCAAATAGAATATTTCTATTACTTTCAGGTATAATTTCTTGGCGAGTCATTTTTTTCTCTTAGCTTTGCAACAGGAATCAGTCGTCACTGTGAGAAATGTTATTGTAGAAGTATTTTTTGCTAATAATGCTTGAAGAAACCTCAATTGCTTGGCAATTTGTTGTATTGCTATTAATTTATTTTTCCTTTATTGGATGGTTGCTGTGATTTAAGATAGAAGCAAGTAGAATTGTTCCTGATCCATTCGTATTTATAATAGACAGAATCTTCTCAAATTTCCTAAAACTGCAAGGTACCCATTACAATTTAAACAAATTTATTTTTAAACAACATGCAATATTTTTCTAACTTGTTTTTTTTATTAAATTTGCTGCCCATCTTGCATAACTTGCTTAATTAAACCTGTTGAAGATTTAAGATACAGTATCTGATCCCTGGAAGTTGTCTTTCAAACTATCTCTTTTGCAAAGATGGAGAAAATGCTAAGAATGTAAGAACAGATCTGCTGGACCAGGCTGAGACCAATCTTAGTCCAGCATGTTCTTTTTCAATTGCTGGACAAAGGTCTCTGGGATCTTTGCAGTGGTAATGGATCTGACCATGGTCCACATCTGGATGATGAGTTACAGTACCTGACTGGGTCCATTTTTACATCAGTAATGGGGTGAGCTAGGCATGCTTGCTCCTAATTTCTACAGAACTTACACTCAGATGACAATGTTGGTGACAGCAGAAATTAACTGACAGATCATTTGGAAGTTTGGTCTCATCCTGTGGCTATTACAAGGCCTACTATAGTGAAGGTTATAAGTTCTGTGCTCCTTCTTCCTCTCTTCTTGGCCCTCCACCATTGTCTGTGCAAACCAGATACCGATCAAATACTAGTTGCCAATCAAACAGCAGCGCTGAACAGGAGGAAGAGGGAAAATGGCTACCTGGCAGCTCTGCAGCTATAGAGGCTCATGAAGAGCCTAAACAATGGCCTCATGAAGAGAATGAATAAATGGAGGCAAAACCCAAGACTCAAAGTAACAAGGCAAACCAAAGAATGGGCATCCTGCTGAGAAACAGGCAATAGGAACGGAGGCAGCAGCTGAGAAAAACAGGGGTCTGTTTTTCTTCCCCCAGAGTGGTGTAAGGTAAACATTCTTCTAGCTATTTTCCTCAAAAAGGACCAAGAATGGAAAGAGGGGAAGAATCAAGAAGAAAGCCAAGAACAAACAATGAGAAAAGATGAAGAGAAAGGAAAACTTGGGCAGAACAGAAATAGAAACTCCCCCCCCCCCAAAAAAACCCTCTGTAGGTAATTTTTTTAGCTCTCTAGAGAGTGACCATATTATACAGAGATTAAGACAATAGGAGCATAGAAGTCAGCAATAAACTGATAAAATTAGAAACATAGAATAGAAATATATTAATTCAATTTATGTGGCTGCCCATCTATGTACTTGACTAGGCAGCTAATAATTAAACTAGAAAAAGCCAATCAAAATTATTAACAACCTAGAGCATAAAGCAGCAGCCAAGAAGATTCATGTTATAATAGCCATTAAAAGGCAGAAGTATCATATCCTTTTTGGTATACACATTCTACTGTATGACAGATGTGGCATTAAATAGTCTACCTTTTAATAAACTTATTTTAATTCCTTCTTTGATATTTTTGATTTGTTGGGTACAGATCGAGGGACTAGTAAAACTTCAGATTATTAAAGCACATGAAAATATACTAAAATTGGACATTTAAGGATATAAAGAGCCTATAGAAAGTAGATTTTATTATTTTTCAGTTTTATTATTAATTTCAGAAGTATTTATAAAATTTCTCTTTTTGTGTAAACTCTCCTTTTGTAAAAAGTTTACATTACCCCACCATTGAAGGGATATAACAAAATAGTCATCCAAGTTGCCAGTGCTTTGCATTCATTGGGGCTGGTGAGTATGGTTATTGGTGAAACAAAAACCCATAAAGCCATCCTGATGATGTGTGCTTGGACCCAGGTAATAAGTCCAAACATCCTTGAAGGAGGGTTGGTTTTGCCAGCTCTTAAAGACATGGTGGTATCGCTTCTCTTTAAGAGATCATCCCTGGATCCAATAATGTTCAAAAATGTCATCCCATCTCCAACCTTTCCTTTTTAGAGAAGACAGTTGGTTTGCAGGCTTTAGAGGGCCTTTAAGAAACAGGAGCTTTTTCAGTCAGGTGTACAAGACCAAGATTTTGTATTTAATTGATTGCAATCTTTGCCAGGATCTTTTTGATTGCTCAGTGGCCTCCGAGTGTTGGGAAGGAGAGAACTCATTATGGTGGTGGTTTTCTTTTGAGTTCCTTTGGACCAGTTCCTTTGAGTATTTGCATAGGAGAGAAATCTACCATAGTTCTAGATCTTTTATCTGTGAGATCCGTTAGAGCTTTATACTCTTCTCCTCTCCTATTTAACATCTACATGAAGCTGCAAGGTGGCTAGCATGGAG
>JANHJO010010556.1:453203-463307 GCA_032468235.1 Pseudoxyrhopus heterurus
CTGTGAGCCGCCCAGAGTCCCTTGGGAGTTGGGCGGCATATAAATACAATAAATAAATAAATAAATAAATAAATAATCCGTGTACAGATGAGGTTCACATCTTTCTCTTTGCTCGACTAATCAGTTCTTTCCCAGTGTCTGAAGGCTGGAGAGGGTATCTGTCTGGATAGGGAAAAATAAGCTTCAGCTTAATTAGAGTGAATATGGCAGTTAGGATCCCTTGGCCTGGGGACTTTCCATTTTTATGGAACGTTTTTACGGTTTTTCAGGACCAGTTCCACTTCCCCATACATAGTTGGTGCACAGTATGAACTCTCTGCTCCTTGAGAAACAGATGGCACCTGCAATTTGAAGTTTTTGCACAAATCCCTTTTGTGTGCCAATTGTGTATATTTCTGGATCAGAAGTCCCTATTCAAAGTCACTTTTTTCATGGCTGAGTTCACATCTTTACCGAGTTATATTATCACCCTGGTATCTTTTTCCCAATTAGGTACAGTCAGTTTAGATTCCTTCAGACTATCTATGAAGTTTCAGATTTTGCTTCAAAGCGCCTCATTTAATGATTGGCTTAAATTGAAATACCATTTGATCATTCAGCCACTTTGCAACACTTTTTCCCAACTTATAAGCACTGTGAAAACTGCTGTCAACTTTTTACTCTGAACTTCTAAATGGGTACTGGATCTGCTCTTATCTGTGAATTAGAAGAAAAAAAGGCTATACAATTTGAAATATACATCGTAACATTTATTTCCTTTTAAAAACAGAGATATTTTCAGAGAGGTTCAAGTCTGCTGATTTGCTTAGTTGAAGCATGTATCATCTACATTCAGACTGTGCTGTGGAAAAATATTGCAATCATCTTCTGAATCACTTGGTGTATCTCCACTCTAGTAAAAATAGATTGGCTCTTCCAAGTGTAGACACGTCAACAATTCTTACATCAGGAACATGACATATTGTCTGATTGTTGAATTCCAAAGGCCAGTTAGAACACTTTGACAAAGTAGAGACATAATGCTTATCTCTGATTCACAGTACAGTATCCACAATATAAGAACTCCTATAAAAGCACCCCATGTACATTT
This sequence comes from Pseudoxyrhopus heterurus, assembly GCA_032468235.1. Classification (NCBI taxonomy): domain Eukaryota; kingdom Metazoa; phylum Chordata; class Lepidosauria; order Squamata; genus Pseudoxyrhopus; species Pseudoxyrhopus heterurus. The sequence continues at coordinate 454,294 of JANHJO010010556.1, forward strand.
GTCCATATTTTGTACTACTTCATTTTTTTGTTTTCCTGAAATAATCATTTAAAAAAAAAACTCTTCCATAAGTATGTTTTGGCATGTATGATATTATGGTTTGGGGAAAGTAGGGCTTCATACATTTTAAGGCATTATCACATAATGCTTTATATCTTATCCATTTGTAAGCTATGGCCCTGCTTTTTGTTTAAAATATATGAAAAGAGGTAATCCAAAATTATACAATAAATATAGAACCTGCCATGTTACTCTATAATATACTATACATTCAAGTTAAGAGAAAAAAGTTTCAATGCCAGTTACACTTGAAATATACAAGTGACCAATTCATCATAAACTAATTGACTGCTAAAAGTGCTACTTTTGCTTGCAAGAAAACATACAAATGCTGAAGCATTTCATCTTTTTTTAAAAAAAAATCACATTCCTTCAATTAAAGAACCATATCATCTGTAATAAGAATATACATAAATCTGAATAAAGATTTGCTATTTATATTAAGCAAAGGGCAGAGACTCTCTTTCTAAATGGGACAAGAATACAGGAAAGTTTTTTGGGAGGCAGAGAGGGGTTCTTAAAAAGCCACACATATAGCATAACAGCTATCACCATCATCAATTCCACTCATAAATAGTCTGTTTTGTGAAACTCAAAAAATTTATGGGTGAAACAGCTTAACAAAAAGAGCAAGAGTGTTCAAAAAGCTAAGATGAATTAATGTGGTCTGTGCATAAATCTGATAGTGGCCCATGTATGTTGTTCCCACTGTCTTCTGCCATAGGGTTGGCTTCCTTAAACTGCAGCATTAATGGCTCCCTTTTAATCTGGTTGGTCTTTTGGTCTTCAGGTATTTTATCCAGAAAGGTACTCAAACTGGGAGAAAACAGAAAATAAGAAAATTAATGCACTATTCTTAACATAGGAATTTACAGAAGAGGAAGGAATGATAAAAAATAGGATCATATCATCATGCAAATGCCTTATCTACTTTTCTCAGATGTCAGGAACCTAAGGGCATCGTTTTTGTCATCAGGGTTTGCTGCACCTGCTACTGGTTCTCAATACGATTTGTATACAAACACATGAGATGAATAAAAGCTGGCTCCCTTTATGAAACCATCCATCCATCCCAAACCAAACAGTTTGCCAACAATATACAACAACATACTATAGGTTCTAGTTTCTCCTATATCTTCATTGCTACAAAAATGAAAAACTCTCTGTGCAAGAAGACACCCATAGTTGATGTTGTACACTTGTCCTAATGTATTACAAGTTGGGCATATATCAGAGAATTCCAAAATCTGCCTCAGAACCAATAATTTTATTGAAATCCTAAGAAGAAATGGTTGCAGGTATTTGCCTCCAATCTGCAGATGCTACTGTGAATTAAATTGCCTAGCACTTGCCTTCTTAAAACCAATTATTCCAATAAGTCATTGAAAAATAATTGTTTTGCCATCTTTTGGAACAGCTAACTGTAATTTCTCCCAATTCAAAACACTTTGATTTTAGCTGTTTAATGTTTTCTGTTGTTGGAAAAGGAAGAAAAAAAAGAAAAAAAAACATACCTGTTCTCAAGAATATGCTGAGTTGATTGATAAACATCTGAAAATTTGGGTACATTGGACATGTGATTTACTTTCTTTTGGTGCGACCTGACATTGGTTAATGGATTATCTGATTCCGAACCTGAAAGACAAACACAGTTTCTCAGAAAAGGCTCAGGCCTTCACTAAAGAGGCTGGCAACTCTTATGATTTTTTTTCCAGTACCAAGAGAAAAATCTGTATTTTATTTAATTCTCATGACATTTTAAAACTGTTTTTACAATTATTAATTCTTCCATGAGTTGCTACTAGCTTTACTATGAGGTTTGTGTCCTATTTGTTGTGATTAGTATCATTATTGCTGATGTTATGTTATTTCCCTTTGTTGTTTTTTATATAACTTGATTGTATAGAAAGTGTTTTTAATGCATTTGTATAGTCTCCACAGAATTGTGATTGTTGGGAGGTTTACAACAGAAATCAATACATCACAGCTAAGTCTACTCCTTTTTCTTCAATCTGATTTAAGAGACAGATTTCCAAGCTGACAAATGTTCTGTTGTTGTTTCTAATAATTTTTTTTAATTACAAGTCTTTGAAAATTCATTGGGTGAGACTGAGACAATAATGGGGGCTGCATTTACCTTATGCTTTAAACAATGGCCAGGAGTTCCCTTTTGTCTGAAGGGGTTCCCCCTTTTTATTTAATTATAAAACTAAAGCTTGTGATATAGTGATATGGCCATTCCAGGAAGCACAGGAAAAGCAACTGTCCCTTCTCAAAGAGCCTATTAGCACTCTAAACAGACCAACTTTCTTTTGTTTTCTTAATAGCAAAACCGGGTGGATTTGATTTAAATCACTAGTAAAATGGCTTGATTTAAATCAACTCGATTTATATAATTTTTAAAGAGCAACTGTCATCTCTGTCCTGCAGCGGATCCTCCTCTGACCCACTGTTGACTCACTGACAGTCCTAATATTGCAGAATATAGTCTCATGCTACATAACTAAGCTCCATTTCATGGTAAATAAACTAAATTATGAATGTATCTTAAGTAGAAAACTATCTTTAAATAGATTTTTTACTCCAAAAGCACTTTATTAAAATAAATTTGATAAAAATGAAAAAATATGATTTAAATAAAAAAAAATCAGATTTTTTATTTTTTTTAAAAAATCATTGATTTTTATCCATCCTGTAGCAAAATATCGTCATCTTATGAAATGTATAAAATAAATCCACCTTTACCGTTGATTTTCCCCTACAATACCACCAACCACCCTGGAAAAGGGGAGAACTTACATAGATATGTATCCTGGCTAGTATCCAGCCACCTTGGAATATTCTGGAATCAAAATACTCATTACCCAATCTACCAGAATGCGAGGTAGAATTCATTTAAGTACATACTTTAGAAGTACAACAGGGGAAGATGAAAAATAAAATAAACAAAAATATATGTATTGGAAAAGTAAAGAATTAGGAAAGGCATTTGCCATTAGCACTATGCTGTGTGTTCACAATGCTAGAAAAGTACAATGGAAGAGAAGAAGTTATAGCTCAGAACTGCAGATAGCAGCTGTAGCTGTAAGCAATAAATCCCAGAGACATTCAGCTGGGAACAGAAGGGACACCAAATTCATCAAGGACAAGTAACATATTTTTATCTCATCTTCTTATCTTTCTGGGTGGGAGTCAGAGATAAAAAAAAATACCCCAAATCTGAGGACATAGTCTTTATTTCTCATAACTGAACTTTGCAGGAAGTTATGGGAAATGAAGATAATATAATAACATAAACTTGGTATATGTTATGCAGATTCACAAAAAATACAGCAAGCCAAGTTTGAGAACTGGTGACATTACTAAAACACCAAACTTCAAAAACAAATCCTGCTATTACTGAAACATTACTAAAACACCAAACTTCAAAAATAAATCCTGCTAATTTCCCCATGTTGTCACCATACATGGGCCCATTTTTTTTATAGTTAAAATGGTTGGCAACATACAGTGTACATGTCAGCAACCAGAGAGATATACCTTTCAAACCTCATCCATTAGCAACTTTCAGCAAGTCTTCAAACACTGGAGGAGGCTGCTGCTGCTGCTAATTAGTTTCCTTAATCCTAAATTAGCCAACCGTAAGCCTTGTTACATTCTGGGTACTCAGCCAGAAATAGTATACATCCTCTAATTCAGCAGTTCTCAAACCAGGACCATACGGTGTCCCTAGGATATTTCAAGGGAGCCACAGGTGAAAAATATGCAATAGGGGACCACGGCATGTGCAAGAGGATACAGAAAAGCCAAGTATTTATACTGAAAATACTGCCTTTATTACAAATAAAAGCATATGTTTTAGTTACAAGCCAAGTGGCAATCTCTAGACAAGATGGGTGGCACACAAATCTAATAAATTTTATTTACTAATAGTGGGACCTGAACTAGGAAGCCACAAATGAAAAACTAACTTGGAAGGAGGCCAAGGGCGGTGGAAAAAAGATCGCAAAACATTGCTCTAGTTAACAATCTCTCTATTGCCCAACAATATCTAGATTTGGAAGTTATGGGAGCCAATGCAACTACATAAGACTCTGCTATAATAAATTCATTATTTTTTTTGATTGAACCTGTTCCAATAAATAATAAAAAATAACTATAGAGATGTGCCAAATTTGTGAAAAGATGGATGTCTGGTCCAGAAACACTGTATCTGAAATATCTGAGATAATTTCTTGCGTGGAAGACTTATTTCCATAAATCCCTTAAACTTCCCCTAGAAATGACATATAGTCGTCTGGAACACTAAATTCCATATTAACCAATTTTGGACAAGTTTGGTCTTAAGCAGAAAAAAGTAAAATCCATGTACCACAATTATTTGGCTTCAACTGTAGCCCTACAGAATGAAAGAATTATCACTCGTACAGGACGCAAAACTAAACAATTTGTAAAGCTCTGAGGAGTGCCAGTTATTATTACTATTTTTTGGTGGCTAGAAGATCAGCATGATCCACTAAATCATGTGAAATAGGTAGGATTCTGCTGTTAACTAGAAGCAATCTGGTTCCCACTAGCCACTAATCATCAAATTACGATCACTGATTAGCTGAGAACAGAATGTGTTTCTCAGCCTTGTTGGCATAGTGTTTGTTTAGACTAACAATAGAGGAAGGAAAAAGTTTCTTCCCCCATAAGTCATCCTGTTGAACATCAGTATATAGAATAACATAGTTGGAAGGGATCTTGAAGGTCTTCTAATTCAACCCCCTGCTTGAGGGAGGAGACCCTATACCATTCTGGGCAAATTTGGCCACACGAGAAAGCTAAGCTTGCATGCATCTATGTGTGGCTTCAACCTTCTGTTTGGGCATCACCAGGTGATTTATACTAACAAACAAGTATTTGAGACATCAAGGAGAAACCAAACTTGATAAAACCTATATAAAAGTCTTACTTCCCAGGAAAGCATTCTGCGCTTTCATCCGGTCAGCCTTATTTTGATCAGAAGTCATATTTAAGAACTGTTGCTTCAGCCAAACTCCACGGTCTTCCTCAAATGCCTTTCTCTGCATCAAGAAAAAACATAAAATTACAAAAAATCGATGTATATAATTTTTGTCAACTTCAAAAATAATGCAAAAATTACTTTTGCATTTTTTTTTTGTATTTGTAGCGTATCATTTATTTGACTTATACTGTGCTTCATTTTCTACTCTGGTGAGCACTCAAAGTAGCTAATAAAACATATACAGTTAGTCCTCACTTAAAGAGCAGTTGCTTAACGATTGAAACTACAAAACCTCAGAAAGGACATTTTGCAGCCTATAAATTATTTCTGATTATTGCAAAATGTTGTAACTACCAGTACCACCCCAGGATTCACATGACTTGTGATCTGGGTGCTTAGAAACCATTTTGCACTTATGACTTGATCGCCATTTGCAATCTTCCCTTCCCAGAAAGTCAATGGGGAAGCTGGTAAGGAAAGTTGCAAACTACTGCCCCTTGCTGAGAGGACTCCCTCTGCCTCTGGGAGCAAGATATAAGAGGTCCCTGCATTTCCTGCGTGCTTGGATCTCAGTAACCGAAATCCAAATGCACAGAGCCTGCAATTCTTCTCTTTATACTTCTGTGGAGAGACCCCCAGTTCTATGCCATGGCTCCTGCCTTCTGAAACACTGTGCCCCTCAAGGTGAGATCCACCCTCTTGGCCTTCCAAAACAGCCTGAAAACCTGGCTTGGCCCTGTTGGGAGTCTCCCATTTTGGAGGTGGTTAGTAGATTAGGGGAAGATTCCCATCTCCACCCCAGTTACACATTGGCCCTTTATTCACTTGTATTAATTTTAATGCTTTTTCAATACTGAATGTTTTAATGTTTTTTAACATCCTAGTTCTTTATACTGTTATTTATGGCATTGTAAGCCACCCAGAGTCACTTGATGGGTGATATATGAATTTAATAAATAAAAATAAATAGATAATTGTATAAGGGTCCTTCCTTAACAATTAAACCAATTGGTAATGACAGAAGTAATCCCTTAGGCATGAAGCTGGTTAGGACTTTGAAGGACCACATCAATCCTGCAAATTATGCCTGGTAAATGTCTGGTAACCAGGGAAGATCTTTAGGTAGATACCATGTGATTGCTATACCTTCTATTATCTTGCAATTTACTTGCTATATTTACATCAACTGAAACTTTTGGACCGCTGTCAAGCTGTAGCCCCCATATAGAGAACATGCAGTAGTCAAGAAGTGTTTATCACTCAACACAGATAACTATCGTTAAATCTAACCAACTCTGGAACGGCTCTTCATTACAATTGCTATGTGTGAATCCAGTGGCAGCTATAGATCAGAAACCTGCTCCTTCAGGGGAGTACAACAGCATGCAACTAGTTAAGAATGTGAGAAATTGATCCTGAAGTATACAGAATTGCGATGACGTTGGCACTTGAGTTATATGGATGAAAATGAAAGACTCAGATTTTTCAAAACAGCCTTGTATGCAGTAATAGCGGGACAATCTATCTTTTAAGTAAAAAAAAAGTGCACATGCCGTTATAAATATTCTTCCTTTAGAACTTTTCAACGAACTCCATGTGAAACATGGATAAAGTAAAAAGAAAGCCTACTGCATTTATGGGTATAATTCTTGGTCATTTGGTTGCCTAAGAAATTATTAATTTCCAGTTTTATGAAACAAAGAGTACCTCCAGTCCTAATCTAATAGCTGCTTCAGTAAAGCTTTTGCGCTCTTTTTCAAAGTTCTTCTTTTGTTCTCTGAACAACTTCCATTCTTCCTTGAGTCTCTCTTTTTCTTCCAGCAAGTAACAATCCTGTAGCAACATATTGGTATCATCATCACAGGGAGCAGTTAGCTGCTGCTGCAGATAGAATGTGAAGTACAGAGAAATCAAATGAGGTTATCTGAAAGCTACCTCCCTGGCCACAATCAAGTTATCATTAGTTGCCAGAAAAAGTTAATCAAGTAACATTAAAAACCTAACTGGAACAAAGCAAATGGTATCACATTAAGCCAGAAGTCAATGTATAGGATGGAGAGAATCCAAAAACTAAATTACTAAATAAACAAACCCAAACCAAACTCTACATGAAGAATTGTTCTCTTTACACATTCCTTTTTATGACCCTTAATTCGGAATAGAGTCAGGGCGACTGGTTGGAGCGGAGAGTTTACTGGCCAGATATCCTTCCTGATGCCACACAGAGTTTACAGCAGTTTTTTTTCTTTGCACTCTAGGAGAGAGAAACATCTTCCGCTATCTAGGATTAAACTCTCAACCTTCTGGAGGCGAGCGTCTTCACCACTAAGCCACCACACCGCTCACTGTTCTCCTTATAGTGTATATGGGTAAATGTTAACATTAGCATAGTTCCAAGCAAAGAAGGCAAAATGGATGATTCATGCAATGTTCCTTCCTTCAACACTATCTCAAAACCAATTAAACATTTAGAACGTTAAAAAAAGTTCTGAAAATCACTGCTATGCCAGTTCTTAAGATATGGTTTTCTTCTATTTGTAGCAAGAGTATGGTCTGATGCACTTCTTTTATTCTTCATGTAAATTACATCTCTTTTTTGAAACTGGGACATATTTGAATGCTTACCTGTAAAAGCTGCTGCTGAGTTTTTATCATCTCTTTGCACTGCTGAATTTCCAGCTGCAGTCCTTCGACTTCCAGTTCATGCTCACCTCGTGAGACTGCATCTTTGTCACTCAGAGAACCAGAATATACATGCGATACTACATGTTTGAAAAAGTGCTTGATTATTTTTGATGCATTTAGTTACACTGCATTGTATATATTCAATTAATCAGTTATTTACAAAGTATATTACATATTTATCAGCTCTGACATATCCCTTCTTTGATATGTAGTACAGATAGTCCTCAATTTACAACCATTAATTAGTGACTGAAGTTACAACGGCATTGAAAAAAAACGACTTAAGACCAATTGCAACAATTGCAATCCCCATAGTCACATGATAAAAATTCAGATGCTTGGCAACTGGCTTCTATTTATGACAGCTGCAGTGTACCAGAATCATATAATCACCTTCTGCGACCTTTTGCTAAGTCAGTGGAGAAGCCACTCACTTAACCATGTTACTTACTTAACATCTGCAATGATTCACTTAACTGTGGCAAGAAAGATCATAAAATGAGGCAAAAGTCTGTCAACAACTGTCTTGCTTAGCAACAGAAATTTTGGGCTCAATTGTGGTCGCAAGTCAAGGGCTACCCACAAGTTCTTGCTTGCAGGCTTTGTCGTGCCATTGTTTGTAGTCAACAATTGGAATTGGGTTTGCCATTGGTAAGAAACTTGGTTGTACAGTGCAATGTCACATGACTGCACTGTTTAGTGATGGCAGTTCTGGAAGTCCCAGTTGTTGTCATTAAATAAGGATCTCATGGGTTGTTAAGCAAGGACCTCAAGTGACCTCAACTTCCAATTTTGCCAGGTTTGCCATGACTTTGCTCATGGGAAGCAGGCAGGGAATACTGGAAATTGCAATCACATGACTGCAGCTTATCGAGACATCGTAATGGTGAGCTGGGCACTGAGCATTCAAACTGTGATCATGTGACCAAGTGGGTATTGTGACAGTTGGATTCCAAGGACTGGTTGTAACAACCACTTCTTCAGCCCAGGCTAAGTTTATAGGATATTGAACAAATGGTTGTAACCTGAGGACCACCTGCATAGCCAAACAATTGTATTGTATTAATTTGTATTTCTTACTGAATTTGGTTTTAAAAACACTTTACAGTAGAATTCTACATAAAATATATTTTCTATTAAATCTATTTAATCCTCTCAACCGACAAGCCATTAAATTGCTTTTTAATCTATATATATAAAGCAGAGGTTGTAAGTTTGTATGTCCTCTATAGAAAAGTTTATTTCAAGCTGGAGAATC